>VMDO01007353.1:0-91886 GCA_007922755.1 Pedetes capensis
ATACTATATAGTAAAAGATAGAGAAGACTTGGATGGGAAACTTAGATAGGAAGGGGGGAGGGGGGAAACATAGAGGAGGGTAAGGGGTAACCTACATGTATAATGCTTATCAAATTGCATATATGAAAATTGTCACAACGAAAAGCATGTCAAAATGAATCACATTATGATGTACATTAAAAATTTCTAATAAAAAAAAGAAGTATTTTAAACATGCCACTTGCTTTAATTGATTTGATTTCTGCCCACATTATGAAAATAACTCATGGTGTAACTAATCTTGCCATCATTCATTCAAATAAGCTTTTTTAAAATTTTTATTTATTTATTTATTTTTTATTGAGGTACTGGGGGTTGAACCCAGGGCCTGGAGCTTGCATGCTTTTTTTTCTTTTATTTTTTTACTTTTAGAGACAAGGTCTTGCTAAATTACGCCACTGCCTCTGGTCTTGAAATTGCAATCCTCCTGCCAATGCCTCCTGAGCTGCTGGGATTACAGGTGTGTGCCTCTGCCCCTGGCCCAAATAAGCTTTTTAAGTCTCACTAAATGGTGGAGCCTGTGAAGGAAGTTTCAGAGGATATATCTATATTCACTTGGCCCCATCTTTGTGGATTTATGTTGAGGTAGAAAATCATAGCAGAGAGGGTATGTCAGACTAAATCTGTTCACATCATGGCAACCAGAAGCAGAAATTGAGCTAGAATAAAGGTCCATGGATAAGGTATACCCTTCAAGGTCATGACATGAGTGACCTATTTTCTCCAACTAGCCTCAACCTTCTAGTATTAATTCCATCCAACTATGCTTCATTAATGGAGGATGACTTTATCAACCTCATCATCAAGTCAACTGTCAATAACAGCAGCAGTTGGAGACCAAGCCTGCAACAGCATGTGAGTCTTCTGGTGGGACATTTCATATCCAAACCACACCAGACTATATCAAAAGTGCTCTTCTCTACCCACTTTGTTTTGGTAGTTCAAGTACCCTCTTTTTCATTTCACAAACACAGTTATGAAAAACAACAGCTAAATTATGTTTACACGCTCAGAATAATCCACATGTAATACAGAAATATTCTTCAGGAGAATTGTTCTTAATCATTTAATTATGTTATGAGTTGGTCTCGCATCATGGCAAAAGAGTAGAGAAATGGGTGCTACAGGTTTCTCTAGGGTGTTTCATCAAAACACAAAATTCAATATGGAAGTCAATGTTCATTCATCCTAGGAAATTTTTTTGCGGTCTTAGGAAGGAGAAGGAGAGATATTTTCTTCTCTTAAGTCAGAGGGTGCATTACTTGATCATTCTTTGGCCCTAAGAAATAAATAAATACCAGATTTTCTTCAAAGCACCAGATAAGAAAAGGAAACACAATAAGTCTTCATAAAATGCTTAACTTTAGATCATGTATAAATTCAAGAAACAGCAAAACAAATCAGTGTTATAGTATTAATTACTATTTCTTTCATTAAGTAATGTTGTTGTTGTTAGGTGCTGTCAAGTCATTATCCAACTCATAGTGACCCTATGTACAACAGGTGAAACAGTATTAGCGCTTCTCTGCTATTCATATGGTTTTCAGTGGCTGGTTGTTTTTTGGGAGTGGGCTGCCAGATCCTTCTCACAAACCTGCAGCACCTGGTGTTTCCAAGCAGTCTCCCATCCAAGAACTAACCTGGCCTGAGCCTGCTTAGCTTCTGCAATCTGATGGGATCAGATGCCACAGTGGTATGGCTGCAGGCTTTGATTAAATAATATATATTTATGTTTGAGTAAGTGTTAATATTATAGAGGTCAAGGAGAAATAAATAGATCTTGAACAATTATGCAACATGTCCTCAGAGTAAGAAAGTGTCCAGTTTTAAGCAGAGTCTATTGTCATACATTTCAACATTTAGTTCTTGATTATTTGCATCTATTATTAGGGAGGGCTGGGATTTAGCTCAATTGGTAGAGCACTGCTCTGCAGTATCTGAGGTCCCGGGTTTGATTCCCAGCTTTGCAAAAACGGGAGAAGGAGGTGGCAATCCGCTCCCAAGGCAATCCCAAAACAATTAGCCATGGAAAACCTTATACGAGTTGCTATGAGTTGGTATGGATTGTGACTAGACATCAACAAAACAAAAATCCTTACGACTGGGTCAGTATGCAACTTTATAATAAATGAAGAAAAGATTGAGGTTGTCCATGATTTTGTTTTACTTGATTCTACAATCAACACTCAGGGAAGCAGCACTCAAGAAACCAAAAATCAAAAGACACATTGTTTTGGGAAAAGTTGTGGCAAAAGATCTCTTTAGAGTATTGAAAAGTAAAGATGTCACATTGAAGACAAAGGTGCACCTGACTCATGTCATGGTATTTTCAGTTGCATCATGTGGTTGTGAATGCTGGACATTAAACAAAGGAGACAAGAGAAAAATTGATGCTTTTGAATTATGGTGCTGGAGACGATTATTGACTTTACCAAGGACTGGCAAAAGAACCAACAGATCTGTCCTAGAAGAAGTGCTACCAGAATGCTCCTTGGAAACAAGGATGGCTAGACTGAGTCTTACATATTTTGGACATGTAATCAGGAGGGACCAATACCTGGAGAAAAACACCATGTTTGGGAGAGTCGCAGGTCAAGAAAAAAAGAAAAACCCTCCACCACATGGATTGACAAGGTGTCTGCAACAATAGGCTCAAAAATAAATAAGATTGTGTGCCTGGCACAGAATCAGGGAATGTTTCAATCTGCTGTACAAAGGGTCACTATGAGTTGGGCTCAGCTCGATGGCACCTAACAACAACAAGAACAACATTGTTAGTGATAAAAAGAGAAGGAAAAGCCAAAATTAAAATTTGATAATTATGTACATTAAAATTAAGAAAACATGATTTCAAATTTAATAATAGTAATAATAAATATTCTAATATTCCACATTAGGATATTTTAGAAACAATAGGATGCTTTTATACTATAACAATTTGACATAATTGGCATATAATTGTACCATATATTTGATATATAATACATATATATAAATATATACACTTGGATTTAGAAAATATTTTATCAATATACATATATATCATATGCCAATTTGGAACACATAAAATTCCCATGAACAAAGAGAGCTACTATTCGATGGTAAAGATTTGAAATGGATAAATTGGTTATTATCATATCCCCATTAACCTCACCTGGTTTAAGTCTATCATCTCATAAAATGCAAACTCCAAAATGCACAGCTCTATCCATGTAGTATTTTTCTGACATCCCACTTTGTCATCTGAGAATACTTTTTAATTAAACTACTTCAGATATTTAAAGATGAGAAATGGAAATCTGCATTTTATATTTACATCTCTAAACAATCTAATAAATTATACTTTTTAGTGTTATAGATCTGCAAATATTTAGTTCAAGTACAAAACTATCTATAATTTTAATAATTGTAAATGGTTTTCTTTCTTACAGAATGGTTCCTGTAACCCAGAACCTACACTAAATATCTGATCATGTAATTTCTCATTTAATAATCTCGATGGGAAAAATCTCCATGTCACATTTTTTCTGACAGTGACAATAAAGACTAACAATGATGTCATGATGATTTACACTCAATCTGTGTCAGTCAGCATGACACATTTGTATAGAGTCAATGTATCGTTCTACAACAATGTATGCTCAACACCTATTATCAAAATGTTAAAATATAAACAAAAATTGTGTACATACTGCATAATAAGTGATACAATCATCGAGTTTATTCATGTTAAGTTCTTAAATCATATATCATGTTTTAAAAAATTTAAAATACTGCAGGGTGCAGTGGCTCACACCTGTAGTCCCAGCGGCTCAGGAGGCAGTGGAGGCAGGAGGATCACAAGTTTGAGACCAGAGGCAGTCTGCATAACTTAGTGAGACCCTGTCTCAAAAAGTAAAAATAACAAAAAAAGAAAAGGGGGGGGCTGGGGGTGCAGCTCAGTGATCCAGCACTTGCAGAGCATGCAAGCAGGAGGCCCTGGGTTCAATCCCCCAGTACTGGGGAAAAAATTTAAATACTATGGGTCTTTTAAAAAAGTGTCCATATAACAATGCAGAGACAACTGTAGTATTTAAGTTGGAAAGAGGTGCTAAGTATAGAAATTATGTATCTATTTTAAATAATTAAGCAATACAAGTAAGTAGTATGGGATAAATTCAGTAATAAGAGTCTTAGGGACATGTGTTGAAATTATAGAAAATGTATTTTATTTTAACTTGTAAAAACTCATGATGTATTCACTATATATTTACAAAGGAAACTAACTTTCAAAACATAGTGTTGAACAGATGATTGTAACCCTGTATGGACATTTCCGTAGACAGCACATATTACACTCCTTAAAGCTGTTAGGAACATGAGAGCTTTTGCACAATACGATAAGGGAGGATGGAGTGTTAAATTGCAGCATCACTGAAGCATGAATGTAACCTAATTAACAAAATTGAAGCTCCTCCACACATGCTCTCACTTCATTTATCTCATTTCACGTGCATGGTATCTGCTGTTGTGTTCAATGAAATGCTGTTTTTCACTGTCAGGCTGCAATGTTTCTTGTCCACCTGCTGCATCTTGACTGCTATCTCAGGATTCTCCAAGGGTAATTATCTTTTGGCTCAGTAGTACTCTAATTAAGGTCTACTATCTTACTAAGCTTCTCCTATTAAAAGCAATTGGAAACATCCCAGCCATGGAAGCACATTTAAAAATGTATTTCTTAATTTCATGTAATTAAGCATGTGGATTGAAAGTATTTCAACAAAATCCTAGCTAAATTCCTTTCTACATTTTTTAACATGTAAGCATATTAACTTATATTAGAGAGAAGTAAAGAAGAAAACAAATAAGGCTTACAACTCTCCTCAAATATTTCTGTCAGTTTCTCAGTTCATTGCTTTCAAAACATCAATCAGTTTTTTTGTGTTTTCTCTCCATTCAATATAATGGTCAACCTTTTTGTTTCAAATAGGTGCAATATTGTCCATCAGACAACCTTATCTGTTGATATTGTGAATTATGACTTGAAGGAACATATTAAGCCCTGTGGTTTAACCCTAAAGGCCATAATATGTGTAATTAAGGTGAAATATTTGAATTTTCTATTGTATAGTTTGTTCTGTGAATCATGAAAGAGTGATTTGATAATCTTTAGAAACAAACTAATTTCCAAATTTATTTGATTTCATTTATCTTATTCCTTGTCAAGTATAACTTTACATGTAGGAACAAATCATGAGCAGAATGTACTTGTGTAAATACTGTACATCTAATATAAAACACCTTTATGAATTTTCTCAGTGGCATTGTCACTGATTTTTAATTCTGAGCTTAAATAAAGCTAGGTGGTCAAGGATCCTAATCAAGAGAGCTAGGTTTCCAAATAGTGTGCTATGATATAACAAGGGCAAGGACATTCCTCTTGCCTACAACATCTTACATACAATGTATAATGGTGAATTAAATTCAATATATCTACAGACATGTTTGCATATATGAATGCTTATTATATATATATTATTCTATTTTTTCCCCCAAAACTAGGGATTGAACCCAGGGCCTTATGCATGTTAAGTAAATACATTAACACTTATCTGCTCCCAGCTCCTTTTAAATTTTTATATTTTGAGATGAGGTCTTTCTAAACTCTGCAGGCTGCCTCTGGCCTCAATATCATGATCTTTCTGCCTTAGCTTCTTGAGTCACTGGGATTACAAATGTGTGTCAAGACACTTGGCCTTATTTTCTCTTTTGGACAAATTTACTAAGTTATTGATATAGAGTAAAATGAACACATTAAAATGATACAATTTGACAAATTTTGACCAATGCATATATTGGTGAACTTATCACTACATTCAAAACATTGAATTTATAATTACCTTCAAAGGATTTTTGTGACTCTCAAAGTCCCCTTTGTATTCACTTTTCAATATGGTAGTTCAATGCAATTTTTTAAAAAGTTGGCACTCTGACAATCACCTATAATCCCAATGACTCAGGAAGTGGAGAGAGAAGAGTCATGAGTTTGAAGAGAGAGGCAGCTTAGGCAATTTGGCAAGAGTGTCTCAAGATAAAAAAATAGGAAAGAGGTTGGCAATGCAGCTCAGTAGTAGAGTACTAGCATATGTGAGGCTTTGGGTGCATAAATAAATAAATAAATAAATAAATAAATAAATAAATAAATGTTTAATACAGAAATGTCACTGAAATACATATTTCACCATAAGCCAGAGCTGATCATCATTTTCTTCCTCCATCATGTATTTCAGCATGGCAATTAAGTAAGGCTGCTTAGCTTGAGTAGTCAGTCAAGAACACAGTCCTTGAGAGAGATGAACCATTGGTTTTCTTGCTTTCATGAGGTTTTGGTTATTGTAATTGCCAATTCTTTGTGATAATTTCGCATAGAATCAACAGTTGTTGTTAGGTGCCATGGAGTTGGTGTTCAATTCATAGCGGCCCTACATACAACAGGTGAAACACTATTGTCAGTGCTTCTCTGCTGTTCATAGGGTTTTCAATGGCAGATTGATTTTTGGGAGTGTGTTGCCAGGTCCTTCTCCCAAGCCTACAGCACCTGGTGTTCCCAGGATGTCTCCCGTCCAAGTACTAACAAGGCCTGACTGTGCTTAGCTTCAGAGATCTGATGGGATCAGAAGTCACAGTGGTACAGCTGCATGCAGAATCAACAGTAATCAATAAAAAATACCCAACCTTATGTTCTAGACCTACCCCTAAGTCAGGAAGTCTAATTCTTCCTATTTCCTTTTTTCTTTTGCGTGTTGTTTTGTTCGCCTCCTGAGAATTCCAAAGTGACCATGAGGCAGTCAAAGCTTCACATTCCATTGATATGCTGATTTCACCTGGTAAAATTATCCCTGCCTGGAAAAAAAGAGCTTGAATGAAATAGATCTTAAATTCACAATGATGGAAGCACAATACTACAAGTGTGTCACTAAGTATATTGGTGAGAAAGGTCCATCTTACTTTCACTCCTTGCCTTCTGGGCCTATTTGGGACCAAATATCAGACATTGCCACTGGTTCAATGACTTTTAAAGACCCTGGAGAGCAATAATCTCCAGTTTTAAGTATAGTCCTCAGACTGAATTGTTACCTGCCCTGTGATGGTCCGGTCTTATATTCTAACAGAGCAAATATTTATGAGGCATATACTATTCGCTATGACTACTGAAACCTGTGATCACTCATTCATGTTGTACCTCCTTCTCCACTACATGGATCTCTTAGTCTGAGGCTAAGTAAAGCAAAATGTAATGTAGGGAATCAGGAGTTCTTACACTGATAATGACAAAACCATCAATGGCAATCAGAAATTGATGTGAAGGCCAATAATAGTAAACTTCTAATTTTTCAAAGGTAAATAACTCTGTTGTAGATGATTTAATATGAAGTTTCTGATTGGTTTCCTCAAGAGATTTCTGCTATGTAGAGAGTAGCATAGGCTTCCACAGCTGAAAGATTAGAAATCCTGCAACAGCAGTCTTGGTAAAGTAGAGGTCATGCTTCTGTGCTTGTATATCATACTTTTGTTGATACTTGGAAACTCTGTTCATGGATCGATCATAAAAATCTATGTGCCATGAACAGAGGGTACTAACATACAACCATCATGGAGTTGTGAAATAATTCATTCAAATCATCTTCTCTTTTTTAATGGCCATTAATATATAATTCAAAGATCTGTATAACTAACCCCACACTCCATTTATTCCAGTGCTGTTGTTCTCCAAATTGCACTGTCTCCAAATTTTATTCTTTTTTCTTTCTAGTCTTCCAATTTATAAATTGAGTCACTTACCATCATTCAAGAGTTCATATATCTATATTCATCAGCCGCATACACATCTGTACTAAAATTATCCTCAGTAATATAGTTTACTGTGAGGATAATTATGTGGGTCATCACTAAGTGAGGTAATAATGTGACAGTGGTTTATTTTCTGTTCTAATTAGTATATGAAAACACAATTTTGATAAACTATTCAGAATTTTTGACTCCTCTTAAGTGAACATAAGAAGTCAGATATGCAAGAATAGATCTGAAGAGAGGCAAAAGATCAATACAAGGAGGTGAAACCTCAGGTGAAGCCACCTCTTTGAACTGTTTAATGAATCCTCTGGAGTGCTTTGAACTACCCAAAATGTATTATTTTCCTCATGCTTTCATTACCCATGTCCATGCTGGACTAATTCTTTTGTTGACCTGAGATTACCTTGAGTGATGGGACCAAGCCATGTCATTTAGATACTTCATACTCTGCCATAAATCTCCCTGACTCCAATAGGCTCTAATAATATATCAGAAACCCTTACATAACTGTAAAACAATGTTCTGAGCCAGAAGATATAGCCTTGCTCTAAAATCTTGGTGTCTGGGGAAGATTGTAAACTTTGACCACAAATTGCTCCTGTTCTTCCTTGAAATAAGTGAAATCTACTTTTTCATCACCTTTTTAATTGGGATATATCTTTAATTGCTTCAATTAATAGAATATGTCAAAAACTACCTGTTATTCCATAGGGCGAGTCCTCCAGGACACAGACTCTGAAATGGAGGTTAATGTGTACATTGCTTATTAGGGGGTACACTTCAGCAATTACACAGAGAAGGGGTAGAGGAAAGAACTAAGACTGAAGAGAGAGGTTGAGCTGAAAACAATTATGGGTGATAAAGTCAGTGAAGCTTACAGGGAGCTCTGGATCTCAGATACCCTTTAGAATTGTCCCACATTGAGCTAAAATACCCAAGACAATTTTCCCACCCCTACTGCAATTTTCCATTGGACATGCGCAACCATGATTTGGGGGTGGGCAGAGGCAAGGAGGCTCTGCAACATATAAAACTTTTGAAAAAGTTTATATGGAAAGGATTTTTGTCAACTGGATACCTAGGATTTTTGAACAACTGGAGGCACGTTGTTCCTCAAGAGAAATATGGATGACAAGTTCTCTCTCTTGAGAAGTCTGCATCCATGTCTTGGACACATACTATTCTTTCTTAGGTCTCTCTCTTTCATATATGTACAAACACACACACACACACACACACACACACACACAAACACACACATCTGCACTTCACTCTGAAAGCATGTACTGTCTCTTATTATTTATTTAATAAATTCAATATCAGCATCAAAAAGAAATAAAAAGGAATATGAATGATATACTACTATGTTCAACATGCCAACTTCTCAGGTTTCCTTTCATTTATCTTAGGATAATTTTGCATTAATTATATTTCCTTTAATTTTCTGTATTTTATGATGCTTTATTATCTCAGGGTTTTGTGGACGTGGGGAAGGAATGGCTCTCCCAGGGTTAGCCAGTTCCAAGAGATAGAAGTGACTTGTCTGCAAACATGCCTTTGATATGCAGGCCAACTATACTTCAATTCACACTTTTTTATCTGGTTCTTGTGATCCCATAAATGGCCCCAGGGCCATGTATTAGACAATTAGGGAACACAAGTATAGCCCATAGCCTACTAAAAATATTTAACTATCCAATTGTAAAACTGCTTCTTTTTATTAACTCATCCTTTTCTATTAAAATCATCATAAATCCTTTAAATGCCTGCAGGCATAGCCCTGTGACATCCGATCCAATCAGACCTCACAAGCTAAGTAGCAATTGGCCTGGTTAGTAATTGGATGGGAGACTGCCTGGGAACACCAGACGCTGTTGGCTTGGGAGAAAGAACCGGCAACCCACTCCCCAAAAAATCAATCCATCATTGAAAACCCTATGAATAGCAGGGAAGCACTGACAATAGTGTTTCACCTGTTTTAGGTAGGCTCTCACTGTGTGTTGGATACCAACTCAAGACAACAACAACAACAAAGCCTTTAAATCATGCTTCAAGCCTTTAAATCATGCTTCCTCCTGGCCTTTTCTTTCTTTCTTTCTTTCTTTCTTTCTTTCTTTCTTTCTTTCTTTCTTTTTTTTCAGTCCTGGGGGTTGATCCCAGAGCCTCGCGCTTGCATGCTTTGCAAGTGCCCAACCACTGAGCTGAGCCCCCAGCCCATTTTTTTTTACTTTGTTTGAGACAGGGTCTCGCTAAATTATACAGACGTCCTCTGGTCTCAAATTTGTGATCCTTCTGCCTCCACCTCCCCAGCCGCTGGGATTACAAGCCTGTGCCACCGCGCCTGGCCCTCCTGGCCCTTTCTGCCTCCTGACTCACCCCAGTGCTTCCCTACGTGGCCTTGCATGTATGGGGTGTCCTCTTATCTTGAGAACTGGGAGTGATAAGCTATCTTGTCAATAACAGTCATCTCCTAATCTACTGGCCTCCCGATGCTTGGAAAAAAAAGATTTTAAAGCAACAGTCTTCAAAGTATTGTTGTTAGTTGCTGTCAAATTGGGTCTGACTCAATGTGACACTATGTATAACAAAACAAAGCACTCCCTGACACTGTGCCATGCCCAGCACTATGCCTTTGTGTCTCTGATATTCATAGAGTTTTCTATAGCTGGTTGTTTCAGGATTGTTTCCAGAGTGGGCTTCCATGCCCTTCTCCTGATTTTGCAGTGCTGATGATTTAATCTAGGGCCTGAGAGAGCACAGAGCAGCAATCATTGCTGAAACTGAGGGGGCTTTGAACTATTTACTGATGAAGAACAAGGAACACAGTTGTCAGTATGGATTGTACTTCCACATCAAGAAAACAAAAATCTGTGCAACTGAGTGAGTAAGCAGCATCATAATAAATGGAGAAAAGATTAAGGTTGTCAGAGGTTTTGTTTTACTTGTTTCTACAATCAAAATTTATGGAAGCAAAAGAAATCAAAAGACATGGCTTTGGGGAAAGCTGTGGCAAAACACCAATTTAAAGTATTGAAAAGTAAAGATATCATATTGAAGATGAAGGTATGCCTGACTCAAGCCATGATTTCAGTCACATCACATCTTGTGAAATCTGGATAATGAATAAGAGAGACAGGAGAAGAATTGATGCTTTTGAATTATGGTGCTGGAGATGAATATTGAATATACCGTGAACTACCAAAAGAACCAACAGATCCATCCTAGAAGAAGTGTGACCAGAGTGCTCCTTGGAAGCAAGGATGGCTAGACCACATCTTTGTTACTTTGGACATGTTGTCAAGAGAGACCAATCCCTGGAGAAGTACATCATGTTTGGGAGAGTGATGGGTCAAGGAAAAAAAGGAAGACCCCCAACCAGATGGATTGACACAGTGTCTGAAATAATGGGCTTAAACCTAAAACTGGTTGTGTGCCTAGCACAGTGCCAGTGAGTGTTTCATTCTGTTGTACAAAGTGTTGCTATGAGTGGGACTGGACTCAAAGTCACCTAACAAACATGGCAACATTTTGAAAGCCATCAAATTTTCAAAGAAGAATAAAAATCCAGCATGGAAGAAAGATAAGTCATCCAGGAACTACCCTGCACTAAAACCTCATACTTTGAGATTTCTTTGGATATCCCAGCCTGGCTGAGTGCCCATGTGAATGCAGTCACAAGCAAACACAGCTAATGCTGTATCTGTCCATTCAACACTAACAAACATGAAAAAAGAACAAACTTTACTGTTTTAAGATACTATGTGTAGATTATTTATTTCATTATAAATTATCAACCACAACATGTAAATAATCAGCAGTTAGTGCCAGAAGTAGTAGGTTGTTTAAAAAAAAATCCCAAAACTGTAGCACTAGATTTTGGAACTGCTGACAAGTAAGGAAATTAAAGATGGTTAGAAAACTAAAATTGAATATGAGAGTGAAAATAAATGTTATTGGCAGAATGTGGAATGGGAGAAAATTAATTTCTATTGGAAGCAGGGGAATAGAGATATATGTCGTAGTTACCTGAAATATCATATAAGATAGAGAATGTATCAAATGAACTTATATACATAAAGTTTCTCCAGAAGAATATTAAAAATGTCAATTTTCTTTTAGCTGGATATATTAAAGTACAAATAGAAATAAACTAAAGAAGAAATTGTTGCATTGTAGAGAAGAATCCAGAAAACAATTCTCTATCCCAGGACTAGCTTGAAAACAGCTGAAAAATTGAGATATGTCCTTAGGCAAAGTAGAATTTCATCTAAGTGATCTCAGAAGCATGCTCAAGAAGCAGAGGGAGGTCTTGGATGAAAGGCAGTTAAAGGTAAATGCTGAATTGCCTGTTGTACTGCTACCTTTAAAAAAAAATCCTTTGACAGGTTGTAGACTCAGTTGGTAAATCCAATAGAATAAGAGAACACAAATTTGAAAATTAAAATAAGACATTCATTCATGGAGGGAAATAAAATCTCCACTTCTAAATTCTTAAGGAACTTCAGAGTGGATTTTTAGCTCTCTAACTCTTGTCTTCTCCTTCCTAAGGTGAAGAGCAAATAACCTGTCTGGGCAAGCCAGATCTCGATGGAGAGCACGTAGCTCACACCCCTGTAGTTGGCTACTCCTGTCTTTTTGACTCTGCATTACCCGTCCATAAGAAAGGGCTAATTTATTTTTCTGCTATGAGAGCTTCTTCATATAATTGGGGCTGGCAAGAAGGTAACACCTAACAACATAGGCACTGTCAGGGGTTCCTAGAGAAGACCCCCTGGCCAGGGTCTCTCTGGTCAGCCTGGGGGACTGAACTCTATTCCCCAGGGCAAATGCCTTTGGCCTACGTCCTGGTCACTCACTTCTCCCCCTCCCATTGAGTGATCAAAGATGGCCCCTGACCAGCTAGACCCTGGCCTGACCACCTCCACCTTGACTGGTCAGCCAGAGCCTCCTGATTTGTTCCTAAAGAAACACCTTTGATTGGTCTACTCCACACCTTACCCACCTATCAAAAGTACACCCCAAAATCATCTATTTTGAATAACTGCCACACCTGGCAGGTATGGCAGGTAAACTGACATACCTGTCAGGGATTGCACCCTGATTGTTTGATCCCAACACACACCCTCCTCCTGGAACCTATATAAATAGGCCTCTGGCCACCCCCTTCATCTAATTTTCTCCACCTGCTATCTGGACCCCATCACCTTGAACCAGTGCTCCCTAATCCTGTGGCAGATCTTCAATGAAGACTCTGTGTTAAGCCTAGGGGCCCCAAAGAGCTGAAGGCACCTAGCAAGACATTTAGAGCTCCCCAATTCCTCCCAAACCTGTGAGGTAGGGGAGGAAGAAAGCAAACTGCAAGAGGCAAGACCAGCAGACCTCTGGCACCATGCAGACACCACCAGAGCTGCTTAGCATAATATCTTAGAGCTGTAACACCATTGAGGCAGCGGCACCCCATGCTTCTAGCCTTGAAGCTGTCACAATCTCAGAGCTGTTTGTTAGTTGCTCCTCCTTTTGGGAGTAACTCAGTAAACTTCCTGTTCCTGTTTTGTTAGAAGGTTGCCCGAAGTCCTTCTCTGGCGCCTCCAGCCAAGCTCCTACTATAATCCTGAGGATCCTCAAAACCCAACTGGTGTCAGGACAAGGTTCTGACACCTGCTGGACCTGAGCTGACCCCTGACAAGACACCTAACAACATAGGTAGGTTCTCTGCCTATGTTGTTAGGTGTCGTCAAGTCAGTGTCTGACTCACAGCTTAGTGCTTCTGTGTTACTTCTGGGATTTTCAATAGCTGACTGTTTTTTGGGAGTGCGTTGCCAGGTCTGTCTCCCAAGCCTACAGCACCTGGTATCCGCAGGCAGTCTCCCATCCAAGTACTAACCAGGCCTGACCCTGCTTAGCTTCCAAAATCTAATGGGATCAGACACCACAGTGGTATGGCTGCAGATCCTCTGCTCTGACAACCAGAATCTATTCCATTCACTTCAGGTAACATGATGCCCCATACTATTTTCAAACCAGCTAACATTAGAGTTTATGCTTATATGTTTTTATATCTTCCTTTAGCTAATCAGTTTCTTTATGTGCTATGGGCTTGCAATATGAAGAGACAAATGTCATAATTTAGGCAGTATGCAGTATACTACCCATAAAAACTTTGCATACTCTATAATTTATTGTGAAATAGGAGCAAGATGGTGATCTGATCATATCATTTGTGCTTAGCTATTTCATCTAATTTATTTAATGGTTCATTTCTATCTTCCTCTCACTTTCTAAATGTCATTAAGCTTATTTTGTTTGCTAGAATAAGTCATCATTTTGGTTCAGAGATCTGTATATATTAATGTCTCACAAGTCGTTATTTAGTGAATAGGATAATTTTTCACTGATTTTATACATATATATATATATATATATATATATATATATATATATCATGCCTCCATGTAATTTACTAGTTAAGGCAGGTAGTTAAAAAAAATTCATAGGAGAAGGAACAGAAGGATGTAATAGGGTTTTCCAGAGGATTAAAAACAAGAAGAAATATGTGTGTGTACGGATATACTTGCATATATGTATAACATATCCTTATAAATGATGCTGTTGTTAGGTGTCCCCAAGTGGAGTCCAACTCATTGTGATCCTATGTACAACACATGAAACATTACCTGACACTGTAACTTGCCCAGTACTATTGTCATGACTTCCCTGCTAGTCATAGGTTTTCAACAACTGACTATTTTGGGATTGCTTCAAAAGTAGACAGTCCGGTCCTTTTGTCAATGCCGGAGACCAGCTGCAGGCTAGATAGAATCCAGGGTCTCCTGAAGGTGGATGAGGAGTCGGCAGTGGGTAACACAGCACCTCTGAGGCAGTGTGATCTTGTTCCTTTTATTTTCAGATTATCCAGTCTTTTTATATAGAATTACCATTCATTAAATCTTATGAAAGGTCAGAAAAAGACAAGGAAGTTGGTTGCATTGATGGAATCACCTGATCAATTGTCACATGAGTGTCAGGTAGTAATCAATCAAAATGGAAGAGGAACTCAGAGACAAAGTGTGGTTATTTTAAAGAAATAAACCAAGGCAACCTGAGCATTTGCATTTCCTCTAACAATTGACTATTCTCAATCTTTATGCAGGAATTTAGGGCGGTTAACTGCTACCTGTGTGTCACCCCATTGAGTTTGTTGTTATGAAGAATGGGCGCTTTTGCTTATTGTAGAGCTGACAGTACAGAAGCTTTTGTTTAAGGAGTTTATGCCATTGGAAGTCATTTGGGGATTTCCGTACAAGAAAGCCGGAGGCTTGTCAACTCCCAATCTGAATTACCATAGCCCACAGAGCCAGAAGATTATTTTTCATTAATATTTCTAGAAATCTACAATAGTGATCAATTAAAATTTAAGAAAAGACGGGGTTCCAAGTCCTTTTCCATGAAGAGACCTTTTTGGAGGTACTATTCCCCTCTCAGCAGACTTTCCCTCCAAGGCTAGGAGTACTCCTCCCCCTTTGGTGGATTTTCTTTCCAATGCTTTTATTAAAGATACTCCTCCTCATGTGGGGACTCTGTCTTCCCATCATGAGTGGATCTGGACCCGGCATGTCAAGCCTGTAATATCCAGTTTTCCCAGGTGGTCTCTTAACCAAGTGCTACTCAGGCCCAATTCAGCTCATCTTTGAGATATAATAAGATCAGACTCCAGGGTGGTAAGGTTTTAAAAAGGCATAGTCATATATATGTATATGGAAATTGAGTCACAAAATTTTGGAGGATGAGAAGTCCCACAATACGCCACCTGCAAGCTAGTAAACAAGCAAACTTAGTGGTATCTGAACGTGAAGGCCTGAGAACCAGGAAAACCAAGAATAAAAATCCCAGTCATAAACAAAGGCTAAAAAATGTAAAGAGAGGTATCACTGATGAAAGTCACAGAGTTTAGTTGGGCATGGTGGTGTCTGCCTGAAATCCCAGCGAATCCAGAGTTGAAGACAGGAGGATTTCAAGTTTGAGGCCAGAGGCAGCCTGTGAAATTTAAGGAGATCCTGTCTGAAAAAAAAAAAAAAAAAAAAAAGAGTATACAAAGAAAAATGGGCTGGGAGTGCAGCCCAGTGGAAGAGTGCTTGCAAAGCATGCTTAAGGCCCTGAGTTCAACCCCTACTATCCTTCAGCAACCCTTAAAAATGAAGAAAGCCACAGATTTTGAAGACTCAAATGTATCTCTTCTCTCTGGATAAGGAAAAATGGGTGCCCCAGCTCGAAGACACAAAAAGAGAGAAAAGTTCCCTTCTTCCACTTCTTTGTGCTAGTTAGCCCTTAAACAAATTAGATGACGCCTCCACACATCAATGGACCTTTACTCAGTCTGTTGATGCAAAGGCTATTCTCTTCGGAAACACCCTCAAAGAGACACTTAGAAATAATATTTTACCAGATAATTGGGCCTCCCTTATCCTAGTCATTTTGACACATAAAAGTAACAATCACAGAGAGAGAGAGAGAGGAGAAAGAATGAGGTATAGAAGATCACAGCAAAGCAGACTAATGCCAGTGCTTATCAATGAGCTCTTGACTGCAATCTCATTACATTGCAAATGTTTTGTACTGGCCCCAAGCACTTAATGTGCTGCTTAGCCTATAGTCTACTTGGTACATTTATGACTAAGGAGATATGACTGAATTCAATAGTTCTGTGCTTCTTTCTTTCAAAAACATTAAAATATGTTTGTATTATTTTCTTACATTTAATTTCATTGAAAGTATAACTATTAGATATTTACAGTTATTAGTATGACATTAAAATATTTTCTTCATTTTTGATAACCATAGCATTTCCATTTGTTTTTGTGGTTTTTATATTTTAATTTAAGTTTAAAGACTAAGTTTTCTAAGAGGATTTGCTTCTAAGGAATTTGAATGTATTTAGCTCCCAGTCTACCCTTTTTGTTATAGGCATTCATATATGTTGAGTATAGTATAGTCATATATGTTTATGAAAGAATAAAGGAGTAAATAATTCTACTTTGGGAAAAAAGCTGTTGTTAATAAAATTTCTAATAACTTCAATTTTAATTTTTTTTTAAATTTTGGTGCAGAAACTCTGGACTAATGAAATGTGAGGTTTAAAATGATTTAGACATCTTGAAATATTTTAGTTTAGGGAAATACACAGCAATGCAATAATTGAATGCTGAGTTAACATGTTAACTATTTAAGTATATATCCCAGGAAGGAATTCCCATGTTTCTTGGGAAATTATGCGACATTAATGAGAAAGTTGAATAAAAATCATGCTGAAAGCTAGGATGATTTTTACAAATAAGGTTTCCATATAGTCCCTTTTATATAAGACAGATTCTTTCTTACTAGTAAGTAGAAGTGCCTCTCCTTTCAACTTCCCCAGGAAACTCATCTAGTTTATTTTCATTAAAATTGCTTATTTCCTTTGTGAGCAACAAACACACTAGCATTATGCATTTGCTTTAAATAGAGCATTTTAAAGATAAGTGCTAAGTAAAAATAAGCAAGATGTTAAAGGAAGATATTTATAACAAATTCCAGTGACCCTCATACATTGCAAATGTAGAACAGATTTCAAGTTATGATCTTGACTACACTATCAGGGGAGAAATTATGCTTTGTTTCCCTAATTTATTGCATAACATTGATACAAAATGCCAGACCTTAATTTGTAAATATTAAGATAGCATTTATAAGAGTTGAAACTAATTTAAATTTAATTAACTGAGAATAGCTTTCAAGGAAGACAATTATTCTGTTCATTGTGACATTTAAATGATACTGCTTACTATAAAAGTAATGTTAGATGAGTGGTTTTCAACTTTCTAAAAAATTTTAAATAGGCATTTAGGCATTCAGATTGAAGAATATATTTTCAAGTCTCCTTTATGAATCTCCTTGTGTTATTGTTCCTTAGTTTTCAAAACAAGCAAAACTTTCCCATTTTTGTCAAAAGAATTTCAAAACAAATGATTTTAAATTATTTAGATAGTTATCAATTTAATTTTAGTGCTTCCGTATATACTTCATTTTTCAATTTAACTCTCTAAATCTTATAAAAAACATTGAAGGGACACATATTATTAATATTAACTATATATTAATGCATATAAAGATTAAAAATAGCTTATAAACTATTTTATTGTACAAAAATTTCTACATAACAAAGTATTAATTTGTGCTAAGTAACAATTTTACTTCTAATACTTCTTCTTGGTGCCCCCAAACCAAGTGCAGTAAAGAACACAGAAAATGTAAAGATCCAATAGCTACAAGTACCCAAAATGAATTATCAGGGTAGCAATATCCAGATGGTCCCAGCACCAAACTCTTGTAGGCTATAATGACGATTGTTACATGCTGAATTGTTTGTACCTCTCAAAATAATATATTGAAGTCCTAAGCCCTAGGATCTCAGAATGTGACCAAAACAGAGACTGAAACTTTAAATATGTAATTTTGTTTAAATGAGGTCATTAGAGTGTGCATTAACCCAATATAACTGATATTTTTACATGAATAAGAAATTAGGGCAAGAGGAAGATCACATGAAGATACAAGGAAGAGACAACCTATATAACCAAAGAGAGAAATTCAGTGGAAATCAACCCTGTTGACCTTGATTTTGGACTTCTAGCCTATAAAACTAAGAAAATAAATTTCTGTTGTGTAAACCACAAACCTACATGCTTTGTTAAGGTAGCCCTAGAAAAATACTAGATAATACAGACATTTGGCTACAGATAGGATTTATAAAGATCCTATCCATGGGCTGGGGTTTAGCTGAGCTGGTAGGTTACTGCTCTGCACTTTCTGAGGACCTGGGTTTGATCCCCACTCAGCACTGCAAAAATGGGAGGAGGATGTGGCAGTCCACTTCCGATAACAATCTGTAAAGAGTCAGCCATTGAAAACCCTATGAGGGTCCCTGTGAGTCAGATCTGTGTCAGTGTCACCTAACAACAACACACAGCAGCATGAGAAGAGCGTAGAATCAGGATATGCCATACCCAGAAACTGTCAGACAGGGATTTAAATTAATCTCTATATAACTCAAATCCATTCAGTATTAAAATAAATATTACATATATGCATACACCCCATATATAGTGATATAAACACTGAAATATTCTGTAGATAAAGAAATCTTTACTTATATTTCATATATATATATATATATATATATATATATATATATATATATATATGTTTGATTTATGTTTTTCAAATATATATTGAAATACCAATATTTTTTTTCATTTTTTCACAAAATTCTGATGACCTCTACATATTTCCCTGGATTTATTGGCTTTACATTTTTGTCATTACTTTTACATTATTTGTCATTCATTACTAATAACCAACCTTTATGTCTTTCTCTATTCCACAGTAAGAATCTTTCTAAGAAATTCAACCACATAATATTTTGCTCTTCTGTATTCTTACTCATACCAGAGTTTGAAGTTTGTAGACATTGGTTTGGCACAAAATGTTATTTTAGTTTTCTTCCCTCTTTTTAAATCCCTTTTCAAAAGAACTCTTTCATAATTTTACAATACAATTCTCCATCCATTTTTTATTTCAACTAAACACTTCTAAATAACATTTATATGAATGAATCTTGCATGTTTAAAACACAAAACATTAAAAATATAAAATCCTGATCCATTTTATTCATATGTCTAACCTCATAGAAAAGACATCCATCCATTCCATGTGTGAATATTATAGGTAGCTCTGTGAGGATAACTGAAGACTTGCTCAACACAAAAGAAACATGATATGACACAAGTATGGAGCTATATTAAGAGAAAAAAAAGATGAGATTTGAGACAGAGCCTTCTGTTGATGACTGTACATAGGTAAAGTGTTAAAATGTCCTGAGATAAACAAAGATATTTCAAGAATACTCATCTACAACTTTTGAATATTGTCATATATACATATCAATTAAAGATCACACACACAGACAATTAGTCATTGGATAGGAATCTCTGAAACTCATTACAATGTCCTAGATATGTGGAAGACATACTTTGTTCGAGGAGCCTCAACTATTATATCCCATAACAATGAGAATTATGACTGTTTTGGGGGTCTTATATTTAGGGATTTAATTCAGTTGTTAGAGTGCTGCTCTGCTCTGAGGTCCCAGGTTTGATCCCAGCACCACAAAAACAGAAGGAGATGGCAATCCACTCTTGAGGCAATCCTGACACAATCAGCTACTGAAAACTCTATGAGAGTTGCTGAGTCAGACCCCACTCAAGGGCACCTAACAACAATAACACTGTTAAAGCACTTTTGCTCTAGGTACCTCAACAGATCCTTATAATTCCAGCTACTTGGAAGGCTAAGGCAGGAGGATCAAGTCCAGTGGCAGCCTGTGAAACTCAGCAAGAACCTATCATCTCAATAATAATAATAATAATAATAATAATAATAATAATAATAATGCTAGTGGCGCAGCTCAGTGTTGGAGCCAAGTATGTACAAAGCCCTAGGTTCAATCTCCAATACTGATTTTTTTGCTCCACTCCATTTTACTCTTCTCAATTTGTAAGAAGCTTTAGATATTCTCAGTATATTTGTAAAACATTGTTTGGGATAATTAACAAAACTCATGTTTTAATCCTTTCCTAAGGTTCATATATGTTCAATTACTTAAGACACAAGTCATATGACATGAACGATTTTCTCTCTTACACCATTTGTGAAGACTGAAGTCAATCAAACCCTAAACTCCTGCTATGGTTAAATGCTTTCCATTAAAACCGATTAGTAATAAGCCAAACAAGAACATTACTACGCTATGCTTTTTGTCTCATTTTCCATTTAATTTATTCTGACACAAGTATAGTCTTATTAGTCCAACCAACCAAGAACTCCTACAGAAAAAACAAAGTGTAATTTATTTCTAACAGGTACTCATTAAGAATCCTACCCCCCTTTTAAAGGAAATGGATTTTTTAAAAAGATATTTACCCTAAAGCTTCACTAACTAGTTATTAAACACAATGTAACATATTTTCACTTCAAGCTTGTGGTGTTGCTGTTGTTTTAACAGAATTTGAGTGGGGACAAAGATCTCGACATGGCATCAGTTCTGTATCTTACTTTAGGACACCTTGATCTATCTTGAAACTGTTACAATTGGAACCAACTTTTTAAAGGACCTTACCTCCAAGCCAGTTCTTTCATTTATGTGAATTCATTTATACCTAAAACTTCCAATGTAGATGAAAATAGAAATTTAACTGGATTATCTCCCTTTCATTCTTTGAACTGCTCCAGTGTCATGAAAATTACAATTAAGTTTAAGCCACTTTTACTATCACTATCTTTTTTAGTAAGTAGTGACAAATGGAAAGCACTCACAGGAAATTGAAATGCTGGAATAAATTGAAAAGTAAGCCAAGGCATTTTAAGAAAATGCTAACACAGAAATAAATCCCCTATTTAAAATAAGGAAAGTGAATAAATTACACCAACTTCATCTTGGCTCTTGGGACTGGCTTTTCAGGCTCTGACATATCCTTTTAGAGAACAGAACATATGAAATTCAGCTGCATTTCGTTTTATGCTTTTAATCTGAGTAACAATAACTGCTAGTCATTATTATGCTAATTTTTATAAAATAAACCATTATGTTTCCCTAAGATAAACTAGTTGTAAATAAGTAAAAGTCTCCCTTTCACAAAGGAATTACTCTATCTAATTCCTTAGGTTGAAAAGTTCATCACATTTATCAACGAGTGTCTTAGAGAAAAATTGAAAGTGAATCTTAATTAATAATGAATCTTTTCTGTGATTATGGAAATAGTCTTATTTTTATTTAAATTCTAGTGACTTGTGTTAATAGAAACATTATGATTCTAATTCTTTCTACTTAAGATTATGACAAAATATTTGTTTAATGGAGAGAAGGTGACTACTTTGAAATTATATTGATGGAGTCATGTTTCGTTATTCTTAATATAATAACAATCATCCCATTATCTTCTTGCTTTATAAAATGTCAAAATAACTCATGCTGGTAAACAAATGTAAAATAAATCTTACATCTCAAAATTTCATACTATTTATTTGTCCTAAATTTGTCATTGGTGGTTGAAATTTCCTTCAAGCCTCTCCTTCCATACAGCATGAACTTTTAATAATACTGCTTTCTCCTAGCCAGTATATAAAATCAGTAACCCAGTGTTGGATACAGTGATAAGAAGTTGAACAAATCAGAATCCTCATTGGGAATTACCTACTATTGACAGGAACTAGAAATTTTCAGGCCGGATCAGGGACATGGGGCCTGGTTATAGGGAACCACTGGAGCAAAGATGGGCATCGGTCAACCAATTAGGTAATTTGATTTTCCATCAGACCCATATAAGTTTCATTGTCTTAAATCTCATTCTTCTAGGAAAAACAAGTACTTTGACCTGGCCAACAGTCACTTAGCTAATCAATCTCTAGACAGAAACAAAAGAAACAACTGCCCTTTACCTCTATTGGGCCAACATACAGGTATTCCCTAACTGAGGACCAAACTACTAAAGCTACCTCAAAAAGTACAGGTCAAAGAGAGAAACCATAACCCCCCTGGAAAACAACCCCACCTGGGCCACACAGTAAGTACCCTTTTCATTATTCAAAGGCTTTTTCTCTCTTTCAATAAAAACCGAACTTTTTGAAGAAGGTGGACATTAGAACAAGAGGGGCAGAAAAGTGGATGTGACAAAAAAACAAAGAGTGAAAACTCCAGTTATATGCTGGGATCTTGCACCTAACCATATTGGAACCTGGCTCATGAACATTTCTTTCCTCAGAAATTTTAGCAAGGAGATGACAAGGTTTTCCCACAAAGAAGCAGCAAGCATTTCTCCCTGGTGGAGGATTTAGGGAGAAAGCCAGAGTGGGTAGCCGCTGTGAAGAATTAGCCCACGGCCTTGCAGGAGCTCAGAAGAGGACATCTGGTTGCTGGTAAGCATCCAGCTCGGCCAGAGGAGCAGCCAGCAAGCAACTTCAGGTCCCCAACTCAGGTAATATTTGAACAACTGGATACTTCTGAGATAATCCCAGCTGTGCTGGAAGAGGAAGAACTGCTAGAGGCTGCTGGACTTGAAAGAGAACAGAAGATGTTAGAAAAGGCTTGTGTATCTTGGGACAGAGAATCCACAGAAATTTTACATCATAGACTTCAATATTTGCTGGAGAAAAGCAATAGCTAGACCAAAGTTTTGTGGACTAAAATGGAAGAGCAGCAGTTAGAGGAATAGAAAGAGGAAGAGAAACCAGAGAGAGAAAAAAAAGAATCATTAAAACAGACAAAGGGTAAAAATTCAATTGATGTAAGTGATGAAAAAGAAAAGAGAAGCAGCACACAGTATTTCAGAGATCATGACAAAAAAAGGAAATTTTGTCAGTGGCTAAAAAATAAAAGGGAGAATGAGGATGAAAGCTCCTCCTCTGCTAATCTCTGTGTAGATCTTCAGAAAAATAAGATTCTAAGAGTGTAATTAAAGACCGATTATCTCAAATTTAGAATACTAAATTATTTTTTGGCTCAGTTCAGGAATTTAATGGGCAACCAGTATTATTTCAACAACCAAAGCACCTCACAGGAGAAGTGATGAGATGGTACCATGTTGAAGGTATGGAATAGCTTAGGATGCTTTGGGAAATTGAAATTAATGGCATTTTAGTAGAGGAAAAGAGATTGAGAAAGATAGTGCAATGCCTTATTACAATTGCATTGATGATTCAGAGAAGAGTACCTAGACCTTTTCTTGGCTATGGCTCTTTGTCTATACTTCCTTACTGGATGACTGAATTCAAAATATTTACACCAGAAATTCCTACTATGTTATATTATGGAACCCAGCAGGAACATCAAACTAGTAAGGAAGACTCACAAAAGGAAAGGGACACTATAGATTCATCCTGTAGTAATCACGTCATTTGAAATAGCCATGAGAGATGAAATGCATTACAGCATTGCTTTTGGGAATACTTAATAATTGATGAAGGACACAGGATTAAGAACATGAAGCGCCATCTATTGAGGGATTTAAAATGTTGTGATACTGATAACAAACTTCTTTTGATTGGTGGTGTTGTAAAGTGCTGTCCAGTTGGGTCTGACTCCTAGAGCCTCTATGTACAACAAAACAACACTCTGCCATGTACACGATCTTTTTATGTTTGAGCACATTGTTGCAGCTACTGTATTTCTTCTCATTTTGAGTCATACCACATCAGCAACTAGAGGTTCCAGGGGCTTTACTCCATTCCCTTCATTAAGGTTGAATATACTTTGAGGAGACAACTCTTCACCAGTTGTCTTTTTTATGCGTTCCAGCCTGGAAGGGCTCATTTTCCAGCACTATATTTGACAGTTCTTCTTTGCCATTCATAGGTTTTTCAATGACTAATTGTTTAAGGAATGGGCTGCGGGTCCTTCTCCCTAGTCTGTTTTAGTTTGGAAGCTCAACTGAAAATTGTCCACCATGGGTAGCCCTCCTAGTGTCAGAAATATGATTGCATAGCATTCAGCATCACAGCAAAATGAAAAAGCTCACAGCACAACAAGTTGACAGACACATGGGGGTTTGGCTAGTACTCCCTTGCAAAAAAACGTATCAGAACTTTGGTCATTGTGAAACTTTTTGTTGTCAGTTGTATTTGATGATTTGAAAAGCTTTTAGTCTTGGTTTGACATCACTGGTCTTTCTGAAACTGCTGAATATATTATAGCTAAAGAAAGAGAAGAGAATGTATTCCATATACTACACCAGATTCTAACCCTTTTCTTACTGAGAAAACAGAAATATGATATTGCTTTTTGCAGCATCTCCTAACAGAGAAGTAGTTATTTATGCACTATTTTCAAGTAAACAAGAAATCTTTCATACTGCTATTGTGAACCACATAATTGCAAACATGTTCAGATCTAGTGAAAAAGAAACAGTGGAGCTAAGATCTACTGAAAGACCAAAACAATGAAATAGAAAACCAATAAGTTATAGCAAAATAGATTTCCTTAATGAATTGGAAACATTAATCAGTCAAATGCACCCAGAAGTAGACAGAAACAGCAGTTGTGGAGGTCAATACCCCACAGAATCTAAAGTTGATCTAAAGTTGCAGAATAAAATCATGCTACTTTATAAATGCTGTAATCACTCATCTGATTGAAAGTTTTATGGATCCTGTTACACAAGAGATCTATGGAGATTTGGTAACAAATTCTAGGAGATTCTGAATTTCGGATTGAATGTTGTCAAAACTTAAAAAAAAAGACCATAAAGTGCTGGTTTTTTCACAGAAGACACAGTTGCTGGACATTTTGATGGACTATTGCCATCTTAGATATTTCAACATTAGCCAGCTTGATGGGTCCACCATGTCTTATTCCAAGATAGGAAAAAAAATATGCACAACTTCAACACAGATCCAGGTGTATTTATTTTCTTGGTGAATACATGAGATGGTGGGATGGGCACTAATTTGACTACAGTAGATATGGTTATTTATGATGATGATTGGCATCCCCTGTCTGAACTTCAGGGCCAGGGTAGATGTCATAGAATTGGTCAGACAAAACCATTTGTTGAATCTCCCCTCATTACTGAAAATACTACCAATCAGAAAGTTGTGGAAAGAGTAGCTGCTATAAGAAAATTGGAGAAATTGACCAAACTCAAAAATCATTTTAGAAGTGGTCAATCTGGGTTAAATCAATCTGAGAATTTCTTAGATCTTAAGGAATTAATGGAATTATTAAAATATAGAGATTATGGAAAGGAAGGAAGAGGATCAAAAGAGAAGGGCAATAGTGATAAAGATCCACAGTTGTTAGACTGAATTGATCTCACTGATCAGATGAAAGCAACAGGAGTAACTAAAGAGAAGACAGGGATACTGAAGACAGAAGGAAGGTCTGAAGATTCTAGTCTTGAATGTTTATTTTATTAGATCTAACCAATGACTTTTTAAGGTTCTTGTTTATATCTAGTGATTTACTTATTCATTTTGAAATATGGATTATCCATTTTACTTTTTTGATTGTATTATTTTAACTAGTGTCACTGCATAGTTTGTAGATTATACTTTTCTGCGACTTATTAAGAATCAAATTTCTATTAAGTGTAGATTTTCAGTATATTTTTGAGACTGGGTATGGTCTAATAAATACCAATCATTGTCAGATTTAGATATCTCTCTGTGGAAGTTTGTTGTTGTTAGGTGCCATGGAGTCAGTTTCCGAATCATAGCGACCCTGTGTACAATAGAAGAAACACTATTGTCAGTGTTTCTCTGCTGTTCATAGGGTTTTCAATGGTGGATTGATTTTTTGAGAGTAGGTTGTGGGGTCCTTCTCCCAAGCCTACCACACCTGGTGTTCCCAGGCAGTCTCCCATCCAGGTACTAACCAGGCCCAACCCTGCTTAGCTTCTGAGATCTGACGGGATCGGATGCCATAGGGTAGTAAATATCTTTCCCCATCCTTTCTTTTAGCAGTGCAATTCATGGATTTTGGTTCTTCACTTATGGAGTATGCTTTTGATGGAGGGAGGAGAGTTATTGGAATTGAGCTTTCTGCTGTTGAATTAAATTGTCTGATTTTAGAGTCTATATAATAGTTCAAATAAATGTTCATTATAAGAACATACAAATTTTATCAAAATTATTTATTTGTTATTGTGTTAATTTTAGTACCTAGAGCCTGCTATCATTAATCATTTTCTGTTTTGTATTTCACTGCTTCCTTTGGAAATGATGTAACCACAACTCTGAAAATATCATCAGTGACATTCCAAACAGCACAACTGTTTGCAGTTGATGTCCATGGCATAGTTTTTGCAAGTAACAGACTTATTACATGAAAATAATTCAGCCAACATAAGCTCTAAGATGATCAGACTTCCACTATTCAGAGAAATTGTTGGGAATCCTTTACACAAGGAAAAAAAGCACTAATTAAACTAATACCCTTTGGGCCTTAGGTGCCATGGTTAGATCAACTGAAACTATAAGAATTATAGTGAAAAACTATCTGGATGCGAATATGTGCTGGCTACTGGAAGTCTTCATCACAATGAGAAAGAATAATGGTCCAAAGATAAACAATGATGCAACAGCCAAAATACATTTCAGTGAAGTCATTAGGATATATTTCAGAAGAATAAGTGTGAGAATCCTGCTCCTCACTGTTATACTCACTACTATTTTTAATCTTTTCCCTTCCCAATACACCACAAAAGCTGAAATGTGAATATTATTTCTTTACTTATAAAAACTAGGAGAGATAGTACCTCTATTCTTTATATATGCAATGAGTTGTTGTTAGGTGCCATCAAGTCAGTATCCAACTCATAGCTACCCTAAGTACAACAGGTGAAACACTTTGTCGGTGCTTCTCTGATATTCATAGAGTTTTTAATGGCAGATTAATTTTGGGGAGTAGGTTGCCAAGTCCATCTCCCAAGCCTACAGTATCTGGTATTCCCAGGTGGTCTCCCATCCAAGTACTAACCAGGCCCAACCCTGCTTAGCTGCCGAGATCTGACGGGATTGAATGCCACAGTGCTACGGCTAGAGGCAGGAAAGATAGTATCTCTATTCTTTATACATGCAATGAGTAGTATCCTTAATTGTTTTTCTCAACTCAATACAATAGTTCAGTTATTGAACTGAACAATTGAATAATAGTTCAATAACTGAGCAGTTACTAGAAAACAGGGAAGTTTAAATAAAAGTTCTTCAGTGAAAAACAAAAATAGAATTATAGTATGTTCTTTCAAAAGGCAGGGACATCTTTCAGTATTGACATATTTGTGGCTTAACACTTCTTAAATTTTATTTTCAGTAACATGTCTCATCGAATTCTGGCAGAATATAACAGTAAAATGGGACATTAAGATCATAGGTTCTTTTCGTAATGAAGTGATAGATAGCCTTATTTCTTTTTACTTCCTTCTTCAGTATATCACTTTGAATAAATGTTGAAGACTGTAATAAATTGACATCATATTTCCAAACTCTCTCCTTTATACTGAAGGTCATTTGAACATAAGCTTGCCAGTAGTTTTCAGTAAGATACTACTGTCAATATAATACTTAAAGTAGAATCCATCAAGGAGCTCTTTGCAGGTATATTTAATACTAATCATGCATAAAAATGCATAGCTAATTTGAAGTACATATTTGAAATTAAAAATTTAAGGCAGCGATCCATTGAAATTATGTTTTTGGCAAATATGAAATATTCTGAAATATATGAAATAATGCAAATTTGAATGAATCTCACTAAAAATTAAAGGAAAATATATTTAACCATGGTTAATAAAGAGTTATCATCAGCAGATAAGAATAACTACCTAAAATCTTTAATGAAAAGTCAATAAGCCTACAAAAACTAAAAATACTTATATTGTGGTTCCTGAATTTTCCAGCAATACAAACTAGGAAAGCTCTGCAAACAAACAAGGATCTAAATCTTGACTATCAGTAAATATCTATGTGAATATGAGTGAGTTCCTTAATTTCTTTAAGCCTCTTTTCTTATCTGAATAATGGCTATGAGGAATAAATGCAATAAATCAGACATGGCCAACTTTACTTTGTGCCTTTACCCATATATATTTGCTATTCTAGCTTTTAATATTGTTTCTATTATTACACAAAGTATTTTCAAAGGATACACTGAAGCCAGGCACAGAGGTGCATAACTGTAATCCCAAGCCATTGGCTATTGCAACATTGCCATAGGAGTGTACCTCGAAGCTTGTAGGAGCAGCTGAGATGAAATGAGGAGTGGAAGAAAGAGTTCCAAGAAAAGTGGAGACTATGACCCATAAAGAAGTCAGTCCACACAAATGATATTGGTCTTGACTGACCTGTGGGCAGGTATCAAAATGTGGCATAAGGTTTTTGTTTCCCAAGAAAGCATCGGGCTGGGATTTAGCTCAGTTGATAGAGCACTGTGCTGCAGTCTCTGAGGTCCTGAGTTCAATTCCCAGCACCGCAAAAATGGGAGAAAGACCTGGCAATCCACTCCCAAGGCAATCCTGAAAGAGTTTGCCATTGAAAACCCTATGAGGGTCGCTATGAGTCGGATACCAACACGACGGCACCAAACAGCACAACAAGAAAGCATCAATTAATATGAGTCTCTCTGAGACATATGATCCAAAGTGGAAATCTTAATTGCCCAGATATGCAATCAGTACTATTTCATTTTTAAAAAAGCATTTCTTTGAGAATAGGAATGGTTGCATTATTTTAAAACAAACCCAACCACAAAAACAAAATGATATATAAGAAATGAAATTTGAGACATTTTATTTAATGAATTTGTCACAGAATTAACATATTCGGTGTATATTTGGGGTTTCTTTTTCAACATTATTTACTACTTTCTTTTCTATTTTCTCTTAATCCTTGTTGCTTTATGAGGTTCTTTATGATTCTGGAAAGCTGATGGCCACCTAATATCCAAAACACTCCAGTTTGAAGTCTGTAGTTTGCTTATGTTTGAGATAATTGTTACAGCCACTGTGTTTCTCCTTTAGTCACACTACATCAACAAAAGGAGGTCCCAGAGGTTCCACTACATTCTAATTATGAAAATCATCTCCAATTTGAGGAGGCAACTCTTCAACAGTCATCTTTTGAATGTCTGTACCCTCATTTTCTGGCACTATATTTGACAGTGCTTTTTCTGATATTCATAGGGTTTTTAATGGCTGATTGATTTGGGAGTGGGTTACTGGGTCCTTCTCCCCAATCTGTCTTAGTCTTGAAGCTCAGTTGAAACCTGTCCACCATAGGTGGCCCTACTGGTATCTGAAATAAAGGTGATATAGTTTTCAGCATCACAGCAACACACAAGTCCCCACAGCACAACCAGTTGACAGACACATGGGGTTGTTAGAGAGTAGGAAGTATAAATTAGGTCTGGTATAGCATTATTGAACTATCAGATAGTGGTTTACTTGAAACTAACCCCTTTATCTAGTATGACAGCCAAACATTCATGAATGTTTTAAATTTTTAATATTACCTGCCAATTCAAAGATGTTTTTGATACATTTTATGTAATAGCAAAGCAAGTAATATAGTTTATTTCAAAGTTTAGCATGTTCATTGTAAAGTCACTCTCACTTTCCCTCTTCTCATCTGGCAATCTATTTCTCTGTCAAAAAAACACAAATGTCATATAAGAGTGCACTTGTTACACTGTAAAAATTTATATGAAATTTAAGTCTTATAACATGCAAATATCCCAAAATAATTTGGATTGGCTTGAGTTATCAAAGTCAAATATAAATGTACAATTAACATGAAAAATTTCAAAGTAAACTTTGAATCAATGTAAAATGATCAAAAATCTAAGTATGAAATTATATGCTTATTTATTTTGTTTATTTATTTTGTTGTTACTGTTAGGTGCCATTGAGTTGGTTCCAACTCATAGTGGCCCAATGTACAGCAGAAGAAAACACTCCCTGATTTTGTATTAGGGACATGATCTTTTTTATGATTAAGCCCATTGTTGTAAATACTATGTCAATCCATGTAGTTGAGGATTTTCCTTTTATTCCTTGACTTGCCAATGTCCCAAACATGATATCCTTCTCCAGGGATTGGTCCCTCCTAACAATATGCCCAAAATATGTAAGATGCAGTCTAGCCATCCTTGCTTCCAAGGAGCACTGTGGTTGCAATTTTTCAAGGATAGATCTGTTGATTCTTTTGGCAGTCCACAGTATATTCAATATTTGTCTCTAGCATCATAATTCATAAGCATCAGTTCTTCTCTTGTCTCCCTTATTCAATTCCCAGCTTCCACAACCATAAAGATGTGACTGAAAATACCATGACGTGAATCAGGTGCACCTTTGTCTTCAATGTGACATCTTTACTTTTCAATACTTTAAAGAGGTCTTTTGCAATGGCTTTTCCCAATGCAATGTGCCTTTCAATATCTTAACTGCTTCTTCCATGGGTGTTTATTGTAGAGCCAAGTAAAGGAAAACCTTGCACAACCTATATCTTTTTTATATTTACCATAAACTTTCATACTGACCCCATTATAAGGATTTTTGTTTTGTTGATGTTGAGGTGCAATCCATGCTGAAGGATATATATGTTTTTAAGTTCTTTTTTGAATATTTAAAAACTATCACATGCAGTAATTGTCTGAAAATGAGATGTGAAAGGTAACTTGGAGTCAACCTTCCCAAACTAAATGAAGGTGTTTCATCAAGACAGTGAGATATCTTTAGACCAAACTTCCTAAAAGATTGTACAGTAGGTAATCCAGTGAAGTTGCTGTTAAGGTTCAGTATGCAGGAAAGTCACATGGGAAGTTGTGATAAAAATTTGTATTTTTAGCCCCACATTTTGATATTTTAAATAAGAATGTCTAGAATTCTTTCTTAGAATCCATACTCTAATGGGCAGATGAGAGATTTTAAATGCAATTTCTCCAAAGGTCTATAGATATGTACATAGATATAACACTATGACTATCTTAGCATATTTTTAGGGCATGGTTCATTAGCAGCCACCTTATAATTTAATTTAATGCAATTCATTTGCAAATATAGATTTATATAGGTATGAAGAAAGGCAAACAGTGGAATCATACCAACCACTGCAGTCTTTCTCCATACACACAATCATGATTGCTAGATTCTTGTGGATCATTTCAGAAATCAGCTACACATATGAACTCAACTCTTTTTTCCTCGTATAACTGATTATAAAAGTTAATCTGAGTGAGATATTCTCTATTTTAAGATGAAGTCAGGAGTAGGCCAGAACTGTGCCCTTTATCGTCAGTGCTGTACTCACCAACCTGATATCTCTGCAATGATAGTAGTTTCCTGTCAATAACGATTAGGAGTATTCATAGCTTTCCTGAATATTCCCTGTTAAACTTGACTGACTGCAATCACAATATCAGCTTCTAAAATGGAAACTTACTTAGATTAATATTTGAAATGTCAGCTTCTATTTGAAAGGATGATAGCTGACAAATACATGTGATGCATGCACAGCAGATAATGAAAGTTACTGAAGTATGTACAGCTGAGAAGAGATTAACCTTTTATTAAATTTTTCAGTATTGGGGGTTGACGTCAGGGTCTCCCACATGCAAGGCAAGTCCTCTACCACTGAGCTGCATCCCAGTCCCCCTTTTTATAATTTTATTTTTATTGTTGAGACAGAGTCTTCTTAAATTGTACTGGCTGCCTCTGGTTTCAAATTTGAGATCTTCCTGCCTCACTTTCTCAAGTTACTGGGATTATAGGTGTGTGTCAAAGTGCCAGATTTATTATATTCTTATCTTTGATAGTTTATTTGTTCTAATGGAGCTAAGGAAGCTCTTCTTTGTGAATCAGAGGAAGTGGCTTTTAAAATTGATTTGGAACCTACCCAGTTATGAAATCTATACCAAACCACTTGGACTTACACTTCTATAACATTCTTCATTATAAAATAAACTAATTATTACAGACATAATTTCCAGCTTAAGCATGTCTATTATTGCTTCTCCTGAAATAAGCTTGTTATGTTGATTTGTATGCTTCACAAATTTTAACTTGGCATGTAGCTCCTTTTCTCAGTTCATCTGTTCTTGATTTTCCCCTAGAAGAGATGTAGGCATTTTACTAGGACATTGAGCTGAGTGACAGATTTTTTGTAGGAGAAAGCTTTACCTCTGAAAGCTGCAGACTTTGAAAAAAATCTTTATTGAGTTATAATTCAGACACTATATAATTTGCCCATTTAAAACAAAAACTTTTAAAAATATAATTGTTGTTGTTGTTAGGTGCTGTCAAGTTGGTATCCGACTCATAGCGACCCTCATAGGGTTTTCAATGGCTGACTGTTTCAGGATTGCCTTGGCAGTGGATTGCCAGGCCCTTCTCCCATTTTTGTGGTTCTGGGAATTGAACTCTGGACCTCAGAGACCACAGCACAGTGCTCTACCAACCGAGCTAAATCCCAGCCCCAAAATAAAATTACAGAGTTTTGTTATTATTACAGCAATGGATTTTAGAAATGTCTTAGTTCTTTCAAATTTCTATAAAACATCATAAACTGGGTAGCTCACTGTTACTGTTGTTTTTAGATGCTGTCGAGTTGGGTCCAATTCCTAATGACCCTATATACAACAGAACAAAACACTTCCTGACACTAGGCCATGTCTGACACTATTGTCAGTGTTGCTCTGCTATTTGGAGTGGGCTGCCACATCCTTCTTCACATTTTGTGGTGCTGGGGATCAAACACAGTGCTTTAGAAAGCACAAATCCTCACTCTACCAACTGAACTAAACCCTAGCCTTGGGTGGCAAAAAAAAAAAAAATTATCCAGAAGCAGTGGCACATGCCTATAATCTCAATGACTCTGGAGGCAGTAAACTTGAATCTGGAGGAAGCCTGTACAATTTAGTGAGACCCTGTCTCCAAATAAAAATAAAGAAAGAAAATACTGTCTGCATTTGCAACCCAGTACTAGAGCAGTTGCAAAGCATGTGAGAAGCCCTTGATTCAATCCCCAAGTACCTCAAAAAATTAAATTTTCTTACTTCTGGAGACCAAAAGAACAAGATCAGGGTTGCAGCATAATTTAGATATTCTGCCAAGTGGTCCTCTTCCCTACTAAAATCACTGAATTCTGCTTTTTCTCAGAAGGCATAGGGACAAGGACTCTCTTGGTTCTCTTTTGTAAGGGATCTAATTTCATCTGTCCCATCTGTAAATTGGGAGAATGATGTGGCATCCACTCCTGAGGCAATCTAGAAACAATTAGCCATTGAAAACCCTTTGAGGGTCTCTATGAGTGGAACAGGATTTGAAGGCACCTAGCAATAGCATCTGCAAGTGCTCAATTCTCATGATCTACTCACCTCCTGAAGGTCCCAAACTCTAGCACATCATCCTTGAGTTTAGGATTTCAGCATCTGAATTTTGGTGAAACACACACAAAAAATAAGATCATAGTAAGACAATTTCACCACTTCAGAAATAAACCCAGTACTTGTTAGTAGTCCTCAATTTCACACTGAAGTTATTTCCTTCAGCTTTAGGCAACCACCAATCTATATTCTTTCCCCAAAGACATTTCTTTCTGAACACTTCACACAAATTGATAAAATATTCAGTCCTTTGTGGTTGGTTTTAGCATGTTTCAGGGTTAACCTAAACTATACAGTTTGGGTATCCCTTATTTGAAATGTTTGTGACTAAAGTGTTTCTTGGATTCCATATTTTTGTCATATTTTCTACATTTGAATACAAATCATTACATATCTAGGGGATGAGAACCATATTAGAACATAAAATTTATTTATTATTCATATACACCTTACATATATAGCCTAAAGTTAATTTATACAATATTTTTGCTTTGACTGTGTTTTGACTATGACTCATCACAGGAGGTTGGGTATGGAATTTTCCACTGTGAGGTTTTGTCAACACTTATAAAGTTCCGGATAATGAAGAATTTTGGATTTTGCGTTTTGGGGTTAGGGATTCTTAGCTTGTAGTATGTATCAGTACTTTATTTCATTGCAAATAATATTTGATTATATGAACATAATACATTCTAATTATTCATCAGTTGAACATACATGTAAATGTTTTTGCAAATTGTACATGATTTTCAATTCCCTTACATGTACAACATGTTGGATATTTTCTAATAGTTATTTCATATTGAATATTCTTTTTTAAAATTTGTTTATTAAATTTTCAATGCACAATTTAATGTGTTTCATTCTGACATGTATTTAATTGTGACATTTCCATATGTGCTTTTCATTGTACATTGCACAAAAACTTCCCCCTTACCTTCTTGTGCCCCTTCTCCACCCTCTCCAACCCCACACCAATGGCCTCCATTATACTTGCATGTCTTTTTGTGGGAATATTTTTCTGTATACCCTTGTATCCTGATTATGAGTTAAGACCAAACTTTTTTTCTGTAGTGATCTATCTTTTTACACTGTCAGCAGTATTACATGAATAATCTAGCCCATTTGCATTATTACCATCCTTTGGTATTATTGGTATTATTATAATTATTTCTTGAACTATTAAAGTTGGGCTGTTCACTTTGGGGTCCACTTCTTTCTTATTCCTTGATCCTCCTTGTCCCTCCTCCCTCTCCTGTCTTCTCCCAACATGGCTTCCTTTTGCTAGATCCTTCCCTCCTTCTTTCTGCTCCTTAAATTGTCCCTTCCCCTCTAAGTTTACATGAGGTTTTTATTATGTTCCAATTTCTGTATAGGATTTTTCCTTCTTTTAAGTTTGATTAAGTTTAAGTTTGATTCAGCTCCCACATATGAGTGAGAACATGTGGTATTTCTTTTTTTGGGCTTGTGTTCATTCACTTAAGATAATTTTTCCCTGTGGTAGCCAAAACAGATTGGTACTGGCACAAAAACAGGCTTGAAGACTAGTGGAACAGAATAGAAGATCCAGAGATACATCAACTTATCTATAAACACTGGATTTTTGAAAAGTAGCAAAGCAAGTCAATTGGGGAAAGGATAGCCTTTTCAATAAATGGTGCTGGGAAACATGAATATCTTCTTGCAGAAAAATGAAAACTGATCCGCATATCTCAATATGCATGAGAGTTAATTCAAAAAGGATAAAAGACCTCAACATAAAACCAGAAACCTTAAAATTAATAGAAGACAGGATAGTTAATACACTCTAACATATAGGCATAGGAAAGTATTTCTTAATAGGACTCCAATTCCTCAAGAAATTACAATAAGACTTGATAAATGGGATTCCATGAAATTAAAAAGCTTCTGTACAGCAAAGGAAACAATGAACAGAGTCAAGGAAATCCCCACTGAATGGGAAAAATCTTCACTTCCTACACATCAGACAAAGGACTAATTTCCAGAATTTATAAAGAACTCATGATAGCAATACCCAGGAAAACATATAACCCAATACACAAATGGGCAAAGGAACTGGACAGACAGTTCTCAAATGAAGAGGCTTGTAAAGCCATGAAACACATGAAAAACTGCTCAAAATCCCTAGCCATTAGGGAAATGCAAATCAAACAATGCTGAGAGCCCACCTAACTCCAGTAAGAATGGCCAAGATCTATAAAAAAAATAATAAATGCTGGCAAGACTGTGGAGAAAAGTAAACTCTTATACTGCTGGTAGAGCTATAAATTGTTTCAACCACTTTTAAAATCAATATGCAGGTACCTTAGAAAACTAAAAATAGACCTACCATATGACCCAGCTGTAACATTACTGAGAATATACCCAAAGGGAGATGCGGCATCAGACCACAAAGACACCTGCATCTCCATGTTCACACTTTTCACAATAGCAAAGATATGGAATCAACCAAAGTGCCCATCAATAGAAGAATGGATAAAAGAAAAAAAAAACTATGATCCATGAACACAATGGAATACTACTCAGCAATCATATTGGATATTCTGAAGATCTTCCAGATGGATTTCAAAACATACTTTGCCAGTTGACACCCACTCCTGAGGTGTTTGAAAGTTCCATTAGCCAATTTCTCCACATCTTCACTAATACTTGTAATTATCTGGGTTTTGTTTATTTTCTAATAACAGAAAAATGTTGTACCATCATGGTTTTAATTTGTATTTTGTTATGTGTAATGATGTTGAATGTATTTTAAAATTTGTATTTGCTATGTATATTTTTATATCTTTTTAAAAAATATGTGTTTTTTTCCCATATTTTTAAAGATTGTATTGTCTTCTCATTATTGACTTGCAGGAGTGTTTTATACTCTCCAGAAAGAAGCTTCTTACCAGATATATGACATGCCAAAATTATCTCCCATTTTGTGGGATGGCTATTCAATTTCTTAAAAACATTATTAATGCTCTCCAATTTATCCAATTTATTTATTTATCATATGTTGCTAAAGCTTTAAGTGTTAGGTATTTTTAAATTTCTGTAGCTGCAATATCTGAAATTTTGGCAAGAATTACATTGAATTATTTAGATCAATTTGGGCATTATTAGTATTTTTCAAATATTAACTCTTCTGATCCAGGCATAAGGGATTTTTATTTCAAAATATTTAGGATATGATATCTTTAGTATTTTTCTGCCATAATTTATAGTTTTTAGAGTACAAATTCTGCAATTTCCTTTAGATTTATAAGTGTGTAATTTTTGTACTATTATAATGGATTTGTCTGAATTACATTTTTTTTTTCAGCTGGGCATTGTGAGGCACACCAGTAGTCCCAACAAGGCTAAAGTAGGAGAATCCCAAGTTGAAGGACAGCCTGGACTACATAGTGAGAACCCTGACTCAAAAGAAAGAAGTAAATAACAACAACAAAAAAAAAACTAAAGTGAAAAAATAAAATAAAGTTTAAAAAATATGCTACATTGTTGGTATACAAAGTTATGACTTATATTACAGGTGTTGTATGTGTACATATAATATAGATAGATAGATAGATAGATAGATAGATAGATAGATAGATAGATAAATAGATGATAGATGTGGTTGTTAGGTGCCATCATGTTGGTGTCTGACTCATAGTGACGGTATGTAAAATAGGTGAAACACTATTGTCAGTGCTTCTCTGGGTATTAACCATCCTTGCATTCTTGGGAAAAAATCCACTAGATTATAGTGTGAACACTTTTTGTTGAGAATTATTTTTTGTTTCTATTCTTAAATTACATTGGTCTGTAACATTTTTCTTCTGATAACTTTGGTTTAAGTTATCAAAATCTTCTACAAAACCATCCAATCCATTATTGAAAATGGAGTATTGAATGTCTAATTAGCATTGTTGAAATGTCTATACTTGTTTTTAATTTAGTAAGTTTTTCTTTCATGTGCTTGGGGCATATATGTTTATAATTGTTACATCTCCAATTTTCCTGGGCCTTTCATCATTATAAGTATTTCTCTGACATCTAATAGCATACATTGCTCCAAAATCTACTTTGTCTGTTATTTGTAAAGTTACTCCAAATTTATTATGATTGTTGTTTACATAATGTATCTTTTCCCCATCCTATTCTTTTAAATGTATTTATTTTAATATAAATTTTATCTTCTATAGGTAAAATATAGTTAGATTTTTTTTCTTACTTTTGATGGGGTTTTAAAATCCATTTCCACTTAATACTATTATTGAAATAATTGAATTTGCACTTTCATTCACTCATGTGTCTTCTGGTCATCTATTACTTTTTCTTCTTTTTTCACTAAGCGAATATTTCCTAGTATAACACTTTAATTCTCTTAATGATTTTTTCACACCTTAATTAATTTACTAATGGTTACATTGTAGCTTACTTTATCCATCCAAGCTCAAGAGAAATTTAAAATGAGTGCTTGTGGCACATGTTTATGATCCCAGCAACTTGAGAGACTGATGCAGGAGGATCACAATTTTGAGGCCAGAGATAGCCTGAGCTTCTTAGAGATCCAATTAATTAATTGAGAGAGAGACAAAGTTAAGGTTTACGGTAACTTCATTCCGGTAAGACAAAGAAAGTTGCACCTGTATAATTCTATCCTCTCTTCCCTCTTTTTGTGCTACACTAACTTCATATGGGGCTGGGATTTAGCTCAGTTGGTAGAGCACTGCTCTGCAGTCTCTGATATCCCAAGTTCAATTCCCAGCAGCACAAAATGGGAGAAGGATGTGGCAACCGACTCCCAAAGCAATCCCAAAACAGTCAGCCATTGAAAACCCTGAGGGTAGCGATGAGTCGGACTCGACTTGACGACACCTAACAACAACAAATTCATATATCCTTTAAAATCAATAACATATTATTTTAATTGTTATTGCATAGTTCATGTGTACTAAAGACACTGAGGCTTGTGATTTAACTAAGTTGGTAGAATGCCACTCTTCAGTCTCTGAGGCTCTGGGTTCAATCCCCAGCACCACAAAAATGAGAAAAGGACATGACAATCCACTCCTGAAGCAATTCCCAAACAATCAGGCATTGAAAACACTATGAGGGTCTCCATGAGTCAGAACGACTCCACACCAAATAAAGACAACAACAATAAAGCTGCTGATGAGTAAGAAAGAAATGATAAATCATAGTGTTTGCTTTCTTAGTTTCCTTATTTATTATTTCCTGTTCTTTTCTGTATTTCAGATCCAAGCATCAGACTGGTAGGAGGGAAATTTCTAGGACAAATTTTTGTCTGAGATGGTATTTATGAACAGAAAGAATGAAAGGATAAGTAATATTGGCATAGTCTAAGCATATAATATACTTCACTATCCAGTGAATAACAGAATCTTTGAATTTTAATGATATAACTTTCTTCATTTCCCCCAGACCTCTACTGCCCTTTGCTTTGAGATTCTGAAGCAAACATGTATGTAACATTGGAATTTCCTCTCATCTATATGCTATATACAATGCACTACATGAATTATCAATTTTGTGCACACTTATGCATCCACACTGACCAAAATATAACATGATATCAATAGTATTATTTTGAATTCCTTAAAATAGTGTTATGGTGTTTCATAAGCACAATGGTTTTATACACTTAAGATACAAGATTGGTTTCTAAAACCAATCAGGATGTAACAGGATGTAATTCTTTCACAAAAGATCCTCACTGATTTTTCTTGAGGACCCACTACTGTCACACCCATGAACATTTTTGGCTTAAAAACAATGAACAGGTGGTATGATGGTGAGAAGCCATGTGGGCATTAATGTGGCATTGTTTTATCCCAAAAAGGAAAAAAAAGACACTTTCAGAATTTCATGATGCCAATCTATTTAATTGGCAACTGTAGACTAAGCTGTCATGGTATTTTAAGAGCAGGCATTTTGCCAGCATAGCAGATGGTGATGAGTATTGACAGCCAAGTGATCATGTATGTACAACAGTTGTGGGTGTTGAAGGAAAGCTGCTCAGTAAAGAAGGTCAAACAGCAGTCTGGCCAGGAGTTCCACAATTAACAGTAAGAGTGATATCTGTTTTCATCATATCTTATTAACTATTTCCTTACTTGCCTCTTGAATAATTACAGAGATGTATCAGTGAGATCTTTCTATTGTAAGCAATAGGCTACAATTCACTAGCATAGCAGATGCCATGAATCCAGTACAAAAGTAATTAATTGCAATAGCAGAATTTTTTTAAATGCACATATCAACTGAAATGATATTTTGGTGAAAATGTGTTCATATATTACCTTCAAACAGGAGCTTAATTTTGAAAATTTATGTCCAAATAGTGTTTCAAGATTTAAACAAGCTCATTTGACAAAGTAGTGTTCTTTAATTTTGTGAAGCTACTATAATGTTGCAATGTTATTCAAAGTAAGCAAGGCTTTATTCTTACCTGTAATTTTCCCACTCAAATAGGCTAATTTTAAATTACAATAACTTATACTGGTACCTTTCAAATCACCAACTATGAATTTGACATTAATATTTTACACTAATTATATTAATATTGTTATTGTTGTTGTTAGGTGCTGTTGAGTCGGTATCCGAATCATAGCGACCCTCATAGGGTTTTCAATGGCTGAGTGCTTCGGGATTGCCTTGGGAGTAGATTGCCAGGCCCTTCTCCCATTTTTTGTGGTGCTGGGAATTGAACTCGGGACCTCAGAGACTGCAGTGCAGCGCTCTACCCACTGAGCTAAATCCCAGCCCATATTAATATTATAGGATAATATTATATGCTATATATTATATACCATAGTATATGTAGCATATTATATAAAGTATACTATATATTACAGAATAATGGACATCATATCATATATTATGTAATATATAGTTGTTGTTAGGTGCCGTCGAGTTGGTATCTGACTCATAGCAACCCTCATAGGGTTTTCAATGGCTGTTTCGGGATTGCCTTGGGAGTAGATTGCCAGGCCCTTCTCCCAATTTTTGTGGTGCTGGGAATTGAACTTGGGACCTCAGAGACTGCAGCGCAGCGCTCTACCAATTGAGCTAAATCCCAGCCTGTAATATATAGTATATAAACATAATTATGAATATATAAAACATAATATTAAAATGTACATATATTATCATATTGCATGATATACTGTTATATATTGTATAATATGCAAATATTACCTTGTTGTTGTTAGATGCTATTGAGACGGGTCTGACTCATAGCAACCCTATGTATAACAAAATCAAACATTTGCCAACACTTTACCATGCCTGGTACTGTTGTCAATGCTTCTCTGCTACTTATGGGGCCTTCAAAGTTGGATTGTTTTGGGAGTGGATTCCCAGATCCTTCTTCCTAGCCTACAAGAACTGGTATTCTCAGGTGGTATCTCATTCAAGGACTAACCAGGCCAACCCTGCTTAGCTTCCCTTCTCAGGTGGGACCAGATGCCAGGGTGCTATGGCTACAGATATTACATTATATAATTTGTATAATATATAATGCATATACATATGTGTGGGCATATACTATATATTATATATATAATATACAATTATATGTCCTATATAATCATATTAATTATGTTACATTTATCTTCAGAACAATTGGGTAAGACTTGTAGGAAAAAAACAAAATATATATTACTTTTTTTCTACTTTTCAGTAAATTACCATAAAAAAATCTAACATTTTTAGTAAAGGAAAAATAGATGCCCAAAATTTGTTTTTGTGGCTCAGAAAATGATACTCCAAAATGTGGCACTCTGGCATGCTGATTATTTTGAACTTAAGGATACTGGAAGGGCTTCAGAAGCAAGAGTTTCTCTCTGACTTCCTCTCACTTTTATTTCTCCTTCCCATATTTCTCCTCTAAACCAAGTCATAGTAACGAAAACTCCTTTCCTCTAAATCAAGCAATAAAACTGAGAAGGAACACATTTTAACCTAGCTTTCCTGAAAGTAGGCCATGAGACCCTCATTGCAGAAGGATCCTGACATGTTTTCAGTAGAAGGAATGCTATGGAGAATCCAAGAAAAATCTCAAAAAGTAGGAGTTACTAAATGTGCTAAATTTCCCAGATTAGTGTCATTAGATCATATCCTTTGGAGCAATCATATTTCTAGACAGCCCACCCTTATTTTCTGAAGAATGACACTTAACATAAAAATTAATGGTATTTTCTGGGTCTTTGAATCTTAATTTCTGAAGCCTCCAAATTAAATAAAAGTTTTTCCTCCTCTTGAGATTAAACCCTATGTCTCATACATGGTAGGTAACTGCTCTATCACTGAGCCACACACCTGGCCCATGAATAAAACTGAATAAAATAATGTGTTTTTCTTTTTCATTGTTGATCCATCTTCAGGTATAGGGGTGTCTGTAGTGAACCTTGAAATGGATCAGGAAAAGGTAGTACACATTTTGCCTCTACAATATTTCAGTGAAAAAATTGGTAGAAATTCAGAGACAGAGAATATGTGACCTAAGAAAATTTTGTCTAGAATAGATAGAATCTAGGCCTGAAAATACTCCCATCCTCCCCACTAGTAGAAGAGAAAGGAGTATTTTCCATCAAAAGAAAACAACATAAATATCCCATGAGCTACATGTACTATGAGTTTATAATAAAATATTAGAAAATCTTTACCTTAAATGAGTTTATATTCTTGTAACTTTATTCTGTACCACCTAAAATCTCACCTGCTTGGTGAAAAAACATAATTTGATACTCAATAAATCATAGAATATATAATTACACAGAAGTTCCTATAAGAAATTGCAAATGAAAATTGTGACCAATCAGATAATATATGACAATAATATTGGTTAAATATACTTAAATACATTATGATAATGATAAATACAAAATAACTAGTATTTATTTGGAATAGTAAGCATGCTAATTACTTCATATATAACATTATATTTAAGTCCCAAAGAAAATCTGTAAGGTAGTAGGTATATTCCCAGTTTAATACAAACATCAGATGCCTTAGAGAGCTGAAACGCCTGACTCAAGGGTTTACTTAAATGACAGGATGGACTATGATTCGATCTCAAGGCTGTTTAAATTAAAAGTATGTGTTCTTAGCTACTACATGAAGCTGGGAAAATAATGAGAGAACTCAAACTAGTTTTAAGGTAATAATATCATAGGTTTATAAAATATAAAGCATCAACTTATCTGAATTTTAATCATAAATCTGCCTATTTCTAATTTTGTATCTTTTCCTAGCATTGATTTTGACATTTATAATATGAATTCTGTTTATTTCAAGGTCTATTCCTTCCCATATAAAATTATAAAACCCTTGAAGGGTATCTGAGTTTAATTTTCTGAGAGCTATATGTTAGAATTTTATATGCCAGGGTTCTAGTTTATGTTATAGATTGAATTAGAGGTTATACATGATTCCATATTACATTATACTTAATTATTTCTGTGACAATAAAAAGATTTTATAAACCACTCTTTGAAAAGGAGAAGGTAGCATTTATTTTTGTGCTGACGTAAGCAGTAAAGATGAATAATCTGAAGGAGAGATCAAAGCTCATTTTTTGAAACTGGAGAAGCTCAGAGGATATTTTTTGCACTTTTGCAAAAGAGGAAGAAAAATCTAAGGAGGCCTATACTTGCTTACCCAGAATCAAGCTTCCTAATAAAATTGTTGTATTAAAAATTGTGACAATTGCATATGCTTGTATAATGCTACAGAAATTTTGGCTACTCTCTATTAAATCAGTATTGTGTATCATGAACAGGAAGAGTAGAAAGGACACAGGCAGGCTAGAAGAAAGCTCTCCAAGTTATAAAGTCTACAAGCATTATGTGAGTATCTTGATGTATGTATTCTGTTTCAGGAGATCTTGAGTGCGGCCTGAGATTCTGTTTTATTGATAGTCTTCTAAGTGATTCTTCTGTTGTTGCTGTCCAACAATATACTTTGGGCATCAAGGAGCTGAATCTATTGCAAAATTCCAATACTGAGATGAAAGGTTGATTTGACTGGCATGATGATATTGGGCTAGGAAGTGGTAAGTGAAGGTGAAAGGAAGAAAGATGGCATTGAACAATGTGATCTAGGGGCGTCAGAAATGCCTTTATTAGGGGATTTTATGTACTGAAATTATAATCCTAGATATTAATACACATGCATGTCTATTTCTTTGCTGTTATTAGAAATGACATCCTCTGTATACATAGCAGATAGCTTTGGCCCACTATTTTACTGAATTTGAAATATCTTAGAGTAACTTTGAAATAAATAAGTGGGTATATCAAAGCTCTTCAGATTGAAGGAATGATTTCCTAAATAAGAAACAGGCATTTTTATGGTAATCAGGCTCTACTTTCCTGGGGAACCACATCATTGTCAGTCTTTCCAGCTTTCTGCTTGGAGGGGATCATTTGCTCTCTGGTTAGAATGATAGAACATTTTTCCTTGCTTATGTGAGATTCCTGACTGTATCTCATAAAGATTTGAATCTGTACTGCTAATTTTGATGAAGCTATTCTTTCTTGTAAGTTTCCTCTAGGCTTACAATCTTGATAATGCTAATTAGGTGACTTGTTAAAATTCATACTTAGGGATCTACAAGATAAAATTCCCAATATATTAACAATTAACAATAACAAATCATTGAATCAATAATATTCTTATATAGAAACTGATTTTTGTCAAAACAACAAAATGTAGGATCATTGAAATCCAGTATTGCACACTTTGGTGAACAGTCATTGATTTGTAAAGGGTTGAAGAAAGGCAGAATGATGTGCAGGCTTGGACTTTGCATATCAAACTTAAATTTCGAGCCACGTTTTTCAAAATAAACCTTTCATTTTCTGCTTCAAGTAGAAAATCTTCATGTTCCCTACATCAACATAAAACAATTATTATGCTTTATGGGTAGCATATCCAAACCCACAGCCTACAGGCCTCATGCTACCCAGGACAAGTAGTTATGCAGCATCACAAGATCTTTAACATCGTGTGTTTTTAGCGTTTCTTTTCTTCATGATTTTGCTTATTGTGTATGTGCACTAACTGTGTTATATAATTTATGTGCAGCCCAAGAAAATTCTTCTTTACTCAAAGTGGATAATAGAAGTCAAAAGTTTGGACACTCCTCCCTTAAGTGAAATAAAAAAGTAGTTTATTCTAAGCCAGACATATGTGATCATAGCCTGGGAATACATGTTTTAGTAACCCTGTATATGTTCTACCTTGTAAAAGATGGCATGAGTTGCAAACCATCTATCTGATAAATGGTCAATGTTTGGAATACATAAATAATGTCCACAAAAAACTAATTCAAATGTTCAGAATAAAGGGAGAATTATATCATAAAGGTGGTGCACTAAAAGGAATAAGACTTATCTATTACAAAAAGTAATAATAGTTATATCTATACAGTAGCAAAATAGTCACCTGGCATATCCAAGAACTGAAAATGGAGGCTTTTAGCATCCGTTTGGCTACAGGGAAGTATAAAACTATGAGCAAATGATCAGAATATCTCTCCCTTCAATCCTCTTCTCCCCTAAACCAAATATATATCTCATGTGGAGAAGCCTCTCAAGTCCAAATTATTGACTTGAAAAAATGAATCTGAGACAGGCAGAAGACTTTCCCACTACCATGGGTATAATTCCAGGAAAAATTGTCCTGTCTCGGTTCAGTGAGAAACTCTGTTAATCCCTATACATCTTGAGCTCCTGAAGCCACATGAAGAGAGAAACAATGGGGGAGGAGAGAAATTGGAGGGCCTGGACCTCTGGTGATTCTCCATTTCAGACTGGGGAAGTGCCAAATCTGAGAAGCTCAACAGCAACAAGCCATATTACAGGGGATGCAGCAGTGGTCCTCCAAGAGGAAGTTGCAGGCTGGCCTTCCCACACAGTCTGGTCTCATGTTTCGTGTTTTCTTTATGCCTATCCAGGCTAGGTAGCTTGCAAAATTCAAGACTTACATGTAAGGTACCATCTAGTGCCAAAAAGTGGGCACTGACCTTCAGTAAAGGGAATTCAACAATCTGAAAAATACCATTAAACAGATACAACTTTAAACATGCAGGCATAAATCCAGTTAGATGACAAAGACTGGAATAAATACAAAAATCATCAATGTGAAGACATAGATGTGTGTCATCAAAAATCAAGAGCATTTTAACACTATATTGCATGTTCATAATCCCAGCGACTCAGGAAGCAGAAGCAATTCGAGGCAAAGGAAGCACATGTAAATTAAGGAGATTCTGTCTTGAGATATCAAATTAAAAAGAGGCTGGAGATACAGCTCAGTGGTAGAATGCTTGCAAATTTTGTCCAGGGTTCAAAACCTCAGTATCACAAAAAAAAAAAAAAAAAAAATTAAGAGCAAATATGGAACCTAACCTTACCAAATGGAACAAACAAGATATCAAGAACGATCCTTAACAAATGGAAGTGAGAGAACTTTCAGATCAATAATTCAAAATTACTGTCAAAGAAATTCAGTGGATTCCAAAAAACAAACAAACAAACAAACAAACAAACAAAAAAACTAAGAAACACTTCTTCAGATTTGATCAAATAGAAGAAAGAAGGAGGAGCAGAAAGACAGGCTAGTTAAAAAACACTGTTAGAGAAGACAAAAAAAAAAGTGTAAAGAAAAATGAAGGTCAGAAATGGGAGTGTAAGGGACATCAAAGAGTACCTCTCAGGGAAAGTGGAGTTAAAGAGGAACATGAAAATCACAAAAGGAGTAGAAAATTTATTCAAGAAAATAATAAGAGAAAACATTTCAAAACAGGAGAATAATTTAAGTTCCCAAAGGCAGGAAAGATAAAGGACATGATATAAACTATTTCCAAATATCAATATGTTATGAATCTTACAGTCAAACTCTCAAAAATAAAGGACATGGAAATGATTTTTAAAACAAGGTAAAAAAGAAACAAATAACATATACATGATGCTCAATATGTCTGGTACCAGACTTCTGAACAGAGACCTTGCTAGTCAGGAGGCAATGGGATGATATTTCAGTGTTCCAATAAAAACAAATAAACAAACAAAAAACTAACTTCCAACAAAAATACAGTACTCAGGAAAACTAGCCACCCAGAAGTTAGAGAGAAGCCGGGCGTGGTGGTGCACACCTGTAATCCAAGGGCTCAGGAGGCAGAGGCAGGAAGATCGCATGTTGAGTCCAGAGGCAGTCTGCATAACTTAGCGAGACCCTGTCTCAAAAAGTTAAAAAAAAAAATGGGCTGAGGGTGCAGCTCACTGGTACAGCACTTGCAAAGCATACAAGTGCAAGGCCTTGAGTTCAAATCCCAGTACAGCAGAGAGAGAGAGAGAGAGAGAGAGAGAGAGAGAGAGAGAGAGAGAGAGAGAGAGAGAAATTTTCACAAACAAAAACTTGAGGAATTTATCAGAATATTCCAGCAAGAAATGGTACAGAGGACCCCACATGGAAAGAAAAGGACAATGATATGTAACAAATAAATGATTAAAGGATTACATTTACTGATAAAGATGATTATATAGACATATTCAGAATAATCCATTCATAATTACAATGATTCATTGAGAGATAGGCAATACAAAAAGATAGAGATTGTCACATCAATAATCAGAATTTGTCTAAGGCTACAAAGCTAAGACATTGAGTTTTATTCTATCTGTTCTGTGATCAAAATTCAGTTGTTGTTGGTTTAGAATGGTTATAACTATAATATATTAATTTAAGCATCATGGTAACTACAAAACCAAAACATATAGAGTTGTTGAATACATAAGAAATAAGACCCAATTATATTCTGTCTATAAGAAAATAACTTCAACTATAAGGCCATGCATAGAATGAAGGGAAGAGATGGAAAAAATATTCATTGTGAACAGAAAATTTAAAAGTTCAGGAGTAACTATACTTGTATTATATAAATAACTCAAAAAACTTAAAATACATAAAGACATTATATAAGGATAAAGGAGCCAATACACAAGAAAATATAACAATTGTAAATACATATGCACCCAACATGAGAACACCTAAATACACAAAGCAAATACCAATATACTTAAATGGAAAAATGGATATTACTACGGTAAGAGAACTTCAGCAGCACTCCTTTGTGAACTCAACCCAATGGTAGAGCACTTGCATAGTATGTGAGTGGCTCTGCTTTCAACTCCCTAGTTCTGAAAAAAAATTGAAATAAATGGAAATGGAAACAGAACAAGCCAAAAGTTATATGATATAGTAAATGTAGATCTATGAATGAAATTTATAGCAATCAACACCATAAGTCCTATGCAGGTCTAATGGAAACACAGGGACAATATTTTACTTGTTTGATAGTATATACCTTACTTCCAAACTAATCCTTTACATATTGTAGGCTTAAGTAATAATTTATTGAATGAAAAACTAAAACACGGGTATAGGAAAATAAATTGCTAGTTTCTAATCTGTTAAGCAAAAATAGGAAGTGAAGATCTAGTGAGACATATCTAACTTGATTAACCTGCATACATGTTCTTCTAAATCAAGTAAAGACTTTAATACCTATATTTAATAATATAATTTTGTACTAAATAAGTGTTATGAAAGTAATAATTCTCTCATATCTGTATCAAACCAAACGTTCAATAATCTATGAATATTTTATATAAATATTTCACATGAACACTTATGGCAAAAACAACAATAACAATAAAATCAGGCTAATGTTGAACTATATTTAAATTCAAAAGTTAGAATTCTTCTGTATTAGGCTGATGCACTGGTTCAGACATATAAACCTAGCTACTTGGGAAGCTGGCACAAGCAGAACACAATTTCTAGGACAGCCTAGGCAAACTAACCAGACCCTGTCTCAACTTAAAATTTGAAAAATGGGCTGGATATAGAGCTCTGCGGTAGAGTGCTGGCCTAGAACACATCAGGACCCTGGCTCAATTATCAGTACTGGAAAACTAATAATAATTCCTTTGTAGTATAGGTAGATGCTTGAAAAGAAGATATTTATCTTAATTCAGCATGGGCAGTTAAACTTATACTGTCTGAAAAGAAAATTACTACTTCGGTTTGTTAAAAAAATTATTCTTAAACTTGAAGAACATAAATATGCTCAGAATCTCTTGATAAATCTCTATGATTAATGCAGTGAATGTTTATGGCCTTTTATGTAGTTAAACTATATGTTCAGAATCAATTGACCTATGACACAATCAACAATAATTTATACCCTACCATTCAAATACATGATGAAACATAATAATTTAAGCATCTTAAAGTTTATTGACCCATTATTTCATAGCATAGTCTCTGACAAGGGAGTACTTCATTTCAACAACTAAAATATAGCCATGATCATGAATCAGATGTTTATCAGGAAAACTTCTACTTTGTTGTTCCCAGGAGAGAGTCCATTTCTCTCTCATTATGCTCTAATTTGCGCACAAATGAATTAATTAATCTGTTGAATACTTTATTGTGAGTTGTTGTTGTGAGGTGCCATCGAGTCGGTATCCGACTCATAGTGACCCTCATCGGGTTTTCAATGGCTGCCTGTTTCGGGATTGCCTTGGGAGTGGATTGCCAGGCCCTTCTCCCATTTTTGTGGTGCTGGGAATCGAACTCGGGACCTCAGAGACTGCAGCGCAGTGCTCTACCAACTGAGCTAAATCCCAGCCCCGAATATTTTATTAATAACACCAAAGAAGCCTCAGAGAGAGCAAGAACAAGATTGCACAAAATGGGGAAGACATCTTCACCATCACTCATGACCACAGTTTCCATATTACCTTAACATCAGAGAGGAATAATGGCCCTGTGTTATTTCTTATATGAACAGTTATAAATTCCATAATTAAATGTACTCCTTTTTACTGTCAGAAAAAAAATATTCTGAAAGTGAATTTAATTTTGTTTTTATATCAGCTTTCTGTTTGTTTCAGACAGGAAAAACATAACCTGATATAACATGAGACAGTTTTGTGCATGCCTGCAGCCATAGCACTGTGGCATCTGATCCCCTCAGATCTCTGAAGCTAAGCAAGGTCAGGCCTGGTTAGTACGTGGATGGGAGACTGCCTGGGAACACCAGGTGCTACAGGCTTGAGAGGAAGACCTGGGAACCCACTCCCAAAAATCAATCAGCCATTGAAAACCCTATGAATAGCAGAGAAGCACTGACAATAGTGTTTCACCTGTTGTATGGAGGATCTCTATGAGTCGGATACTAACTCGATGGCACATAACAAAAAGTTTTGAGCACAGGTTTTTGTTGTTGTTAGGTACCTTTGAGTCCTACTGGTAGTGACCCTATGTACAACAGAATGAAACACTCCCCAACACTGTGCCAGGCACAGTGTTTTAGCCCATTGTTGCAGGCACTGTGTCAATCCATCAAATTAAGGATCTTCCTTACTTTCATTCACCCACCACTCTCCCAAACATGAAGTCCTTCTTCAGGGATTGGTCCATCTTGACAGCACTGAGCATAAGTACTAATCATAAAATATCTTCTGACAAAATAACCCTGTAAACTGAAGTGTGTTAAACATGTCAAAAAATAACATAGATTGGCGCATTTCCCCTTGCATAATATAAATTTCAGGGCTACACTTACATAAATATATCTTCTGAATATAGTTGTCAGTGTAATTACTTTTGAAGGTTTGTATCTCAAAACTGAAAAAAATTATAGCTTTGACATTTAATTTTGTTTCTCCTTTATAAATGTCTTGTACAATGGAGAATACTCTGTTATTCAACATTTGTCTTAGTTACACACTATAAGAAAAAAACATTGATTGATTTAATTTTTGCTGTGAAATTCTCATTAATACATGTCTTAAAAACATGAAATTCAAATGAACATGTTTATATAAAATTAATTTTTCATAAGTAAAGTAAAATAAATGTATATAAGGATTCTACAATTACAAAAGGAAATTGAATTGAAAACTTGAACAAATTAATCAAGAAGTTTAGAGTGAATATGTCTCAATAAAGCAGACAAAGAGCTGTAATTTTGGTCTTTTGTATTATATAATAAATATTCAAATACATATCTAATCATGTTCATGATATATATTTTCCAATATAAAGTTGATCTTTCCTAAACTAATTCAACTTTTGTTCATTTCAACCCATTCCTCTGTATTTTAGACTTCACACAATAATATGAGCATACACACAAACACAATGTGTAAGTGTATTTACATGCATGTATATATATGCATGCATGTGGATATGAATATTGTGTGTGTAGTTTCTCTTGGCTGTATTTTTACGTTATCTTGGCTAAGAATATTCTTAATGTTTTAAACATTATTAGTTATTAAATTAGTGTTAATCATATTTAGAAACATAAATCCACTTAGCTTTTCTCCAAATCATAGTCTTCAAAATACAAAATATATACTACTAATTGAACAGTGTCACAGGAAGTATTTAATGAGCCAAATTTCTGTCATTCAGAATAATTCAGAAGAGTCATTCAGTTAGGAAGTGGGCTACTTAAGAAATGAAATTCCAGCAAGATGTGAATCAATCTTTGGGTCTAGATTTCAGGAGGAGCATTTATTACAAAGATAGTCTCCAGACACAAAAGCATCATCAGTTAAGACTATGGCCATGGCTGTGTCACCTTTAGTATTCAGTGAGGCAGTAGGAACTCTGTCAGACTCCTAATAGCCAATTATTTTTCATAGCCAATTATTTTTCATCATGCTTTTGTGAATTGTACCTCCAGGTGTGGAAATGTAGTAGCATAAGACCCTCATTACTGGGGAACTTTCATTTATTATTGTTTTGACAATACTTACTACACACACAAGCACACACACACATACACACAGAGTTTTTTCCATCATCTCAATAAAAACCTCTTGGGTGGAAGTTTCATGTTCTTGACTGATAGTTTGAATTTCTTATATCTTCTCTTTTATCCATGTTCATTTATCTTTCTTGTCCCTTTTTCAAAGCCTTTTTTTCAACTTTAACTCCAAAAAAAGTCTACTTTACAAAATAATGCCATCACTGGCATGTTGGCACATACCTGTAATACCAGTGACTCAGGAGGCAGAGGCAGAAGGATGGCAAGTTTGAGGCCAGAGGCAGCCTGTGTAATTTAGCTAGATTTTATTTCAAAATAAAAAGTACAAAAATGTGCTGGAGGGTGCAGCTCAACAGTAGAGCGCTTGCAAAACACTCATATGTGAGCCATGGGTTTGGACCCCCTGTTGTGATTAGGTGCCTTGTATTCAGGTCCAGCTCATTGCAACCCTATGCATACAACAGAATGAAACACTCCAAGACATTTTGTCATGCCACCCACTACATCAGTGCTTCTCTGCTATCCATAGGGTTTTCAATGGCTGATTGGGGATTGTTTTGGATGTGGACTGTCATGTCCTTCTCCCATTTCTGTGGTGCTAGGGATCAAACCCAGGGCCTCAGAGAGTTCAGAGCAGCACCCTACTACCTGAGCTAAACAAATAAGATGAATCATACAATGTACCTATTTTTGGGCTTCATATTTTCTTTTTCTGCCGCTGAATATCTTCCATTCCCATTAGCTGTGTATAATTCCAGATACTACTTATTTTCAACAAAGTTGATGTATTCAGACATTGTAATTTTAGCCTAAAAATAGGTATAAAGTGGTATCATATTCTGGATTTAATTGGATTTCACATAAGGGTACATCTTTTTTACTTGGTTTTAATCTTAGAATAGGAACTGGCAGGAGAGAACTCCAGGGTGTTAGCCATAACCCATTGGAATAGAAACACAATCAAATGGAAGTGGGAGGCATGGTGTCCAGGTCATGATTCAAATGCCACAAATGTTCGATTTTTTACTAAGATTTAGTAAATTTTCTTACTTACAAATTTTCTTACAAATTCTCAATTTGCTGTATGTCTTTAAAATGATTTTCATAGGTGTTATTTGGGTGGATTGTTTTTATAAGATATAATTTTCACTAGTTAAATGATTACTTTGTTGAGTGTAGGGAGGAGGGGATCTTCCAAACTCCATAGCCATGTTTTCTTTTATTATTTTTTATACTGGTTCATTGAAATCACGGCCTCAGACATGCATTTGCAAACTTACCATCACTGAGCCATCCCCACTGTTCATTTGTTCCCTTTTTTTCCTCAATGCAGGATCTGTAATTTACACAGGCTGCCTCTGGCCTTGAGTTTGCAATCCTCATGCCTCTGCCTCCCAGGTAACTGGGATTACTCATGTGTGTCACCACACCCAGCTCTTCCCCTTAGTTTTAGAGGATATCTTCCTTAGAAATAAAAATTTTACTTGACAACTTGTATTATCTTATTTTTATTTCAATTTTCTACAATAGCTTTCAGCACATTAAAGACAGTGCTCCCTTTTATTATGCTTAGAGTATTTCTTTTTTTCCTATTTAGGTAATATGTCCTGTTTCTCTGGTTATCTTTAAAATTTTCAATAGTTGGTGATGCAACTAGAAAGTATCTCTGCAGGTACATATTTATATAATTCTGCTCATGTTTCTGTGGGATGTTTTAAATTCTCAGACTTGATTTTTTTTATTAAATTTGGAAAATATACTATATTTCATAATATAAAATTTCCCTTTTTCATCTAATTTTTCTTTTGGTATTTAAATTATGTGCAATTTAGAACTCTTTAAATTATCCCACACAAATGAAACATTTTTTCTGTATTTCCTTTGCTTTGGATACTTTCCATTAATTTTTCTGTCACAGATTCATTTTTTATTGCAGCCCATTATTTACTATGATACGTATCCAACATTTTTCTTATTTCAGATAATTTCTGTCTCTTCTAGAATTGCTGTTATTTGTGTTAGAGTTTCCATGACTGCCCTGAAACTCATTTTTTGTGTACAATCTTTATTACATTATGCAAATATTCTAACATGTATAATATACTTATGTAAACATTTTGGTTATTGTAATAAGATCTGTTAGTTTGTTTCTATTTATGTTTATTTTCATGATTGTAGTTCAGATGTTCAAATGTTTTCACAATTCTCAAGCATAGTTTTGGTGTTCTACAAAGTATGACCAGAGTTGCTTAATTCCTAAACAATGTAAGAACTTCCCATTCATGATATGATAAGAGTAATTACTGATTGAAATTCTGTCCAGAGTGATTCTGAGCTAGACTGGACTACAAGGTCAATAATGTCATGTGCACCTGTTCTTAGTATACAATTATTTGTTAATTTTCTCTTTTTTTCTCTTTATTTGTTTTGTTTGTTTTGAGACAGGGTTTTGCTAACTTACACAGATTATTTCTTATCTCTAACTTGCAATCCTCCTGCATCCACCTCCCAAGCCTCTGAGATTACAGTCATGCGCCACTGTGCCCAGCAGTATACAATTATTTAACTACAATATCATCAAAATCCTTATTTTGACTGTTAAATGAGTTGGACTTTTGTATATTTCAATTTTTATTTGGATTCAAGTCAATGATCCAGGAATCCACAACACTATTATTTTCTTACTTATAGCCCCTCAGTCATAACTTCTCTTTAAGCAAAACTGAAGAGGGAAGCACACCAAGTGCATTTCCAGAAGCATAAAGCAACCACAGCTCTCATCTCAACTCTGCAAAGCTTGTTTTTAGTCTAGAGTTCATGTCACTAAAGTTCCCTTGAGCATGGCCATTATGTAGCAACTCTATTTTTGGCTCTGCTTCCTGAGTAACCAAGAATTTCATATAGCCTATGTTTTTTGACCCAACAAAATGTGGAAACTATCAAACAATATGATTAATATCAATCACAAACAAAATTTTACTAAAGATCATTCAAAAGTGACTGTAGCAATATATAGACAGGGAACTGCTAGGAAATCAAGCCAAATTCAAAAGAGGAAGGGGAAGCAGAGGCATCAATGTTGATGTCAGGTGGATATTAGCCCAAAGCAGAGAATATCAGAAAGATGTCTATCTGTTTTATTGACTATGCAAAGGCATTTCACTGTGTGGATTATGACAAGTTATAGATAACACTTAAAAATGGGAATATCAGAGCACGTAATTGTACTCATGAGGAATCTGTACATGAACCAGGAGGCAGTTATTTCAATAGACAAGGAAACACTGCCTGGTTTAAAGTTAAGAAAGGTATACATCAGGGCTGTCTCCTTTCACCCTATCTCTTCACTTTTTATATTGAGCAAATAATCTGAGAACTTGGACTTTATGAAGAAGAATGTGACATCAGGATTGGAAGGAGATTCAGTAACAACCTGCTTTAAGGAGATGACATGTCTCTGCACACTGAAAATGAAGGAGATTTGACACATTTACTGATGAAAATCAAGGAACATAACCTTCAGTATGGATTGAGACTCAACATCAAGAAAACAAAAATTCTTACAACTGGGTCAATAGGAAACTTCACAATGAATGGAGAAAAGTTTGAGGTTGTCCATGATTTTGCTTTACTTTGTCCAACAATCAACATCCATGGAAGCAGCAGTCAAGAAATAAAAAGATGCATTGCTTTGGGAAAAGCTTTGGCAAAAGATCTCTTTAAAGTATTGAGAAGTAAAGATGTCACATTGAAGAAAAAGGTGCGCCTGACTCATGCCATAGTATTTTCAGTCACATAATATGGTTGTGAAAGCTGGACATTGAACAAGGGAGACAGGAGAAGAATTGATGCTTTTGAATTATGGTACTGGAGACAATTATTGAATATATCATAGACTGCTGAAAGAAGCAAGAAAAAGTGCAACCACGGTGCTCCTTGAAAGGAAGGATTCCTAGACTCTGTCTTACATATTTTGGATATGTAGTCAGGAGGGACCAATTCCTGGAGAAAAACATCACGTTTAGGAGAGTGGCAGGTCAATGAAAAAAAGGAAAACCCTGCACCAGATAGATTGACACGGTGTCTGCAACAATGAGCTTAAACATAAATGAGATTTTGTGCCTGGCACATAATAGGGGAGTGTTTTGTTCCACTGTACATAGGGTTGCTATGAGTCAGACTTGACTCAATGGCACCAAACAACAAAAACATGTTTTTTGAACAAATCATTTCTGTAAAATATGATTTTACATGTTTCTATTAAACAATGTTCAATGTGAAAATATCAAAACAAATTTTAATGTGCTCAACAGATTTTCTTAACATCATTTAAATACAGTGTTTAAAACATCTCTAGGAATGTCATAGTTTTTAGTATGTCTATTCCAAAAGATGGGCTGGGATTTAGCTCAGTTGGTAGAGTGGTGCGCTGCAGTCTCTGAGGTCCTGAGTTCAATTCCCAGCACCGCAAAAATGGGAGAAGGGCCTGGCAATCCACTCCCAAGGCAATTCTGAAAAAGAGTCAGCCATTGAAAACCCTATGAGGGTCACTATGAGTCAGATACCGACTCGATGGCACCTAACAACAAAAACAACAATTGCAAAAGATACACACACACACACACACACACACACACACACACACACACACACACACACATATATATGTATTTGTTGTTGTTGTTAGGAGCTGTCAAGTCGGTATCCAACTCATAGCGACCCGCATAGGGTTTTCAATGGCTGACTGTTTAGGGATTGCCTTCGGAGTGGATTGCCAGGCTCTTCTCCCATTTTTGCAGTGCTGGGAGTTGAACTCTGGATCTCAGAGACTGCAGCACAGTGCTCTACCCACTGAGCTAAAGCATATATATATATATATATATATATATATATATATATATATATACACACACACACATATATATATATGTATATATGTATTACATACATATATGCATGTTGTCTTAGGATCCATCATACAAACATATAATTGTAACAAGATGTATATACATATATACAATATGTTTATATACATGCATGCATAAATTACATGTGTATTTTAATTATATTACTAAAGAAGCATACAAAATACATTTTTATAAACCTACATTCTATATACACTTAAAATATATTTTATCTTATCTTTACATCAAAGTAATTTTTATATATGCTTGACTTCCAATTCTAATATATAATTAACTTTTTAAGAATGTCAATGCCAATATATATTTTTAATTATATAAGTATAACCCACCTTAAATACTAAGTCCCATGGTTTATTTTTAAAATGTAGAAATTGTAATGGACCAGAAGACATAATTAATTAAATATTAATCCAACTAAATCACAGAACAATAAGGAAAACAAACATCATGTCACAGTTCCAGGCAGATGCTGCTAAGAAATATAAAGAGGAGAAGACTGAGCAATACTTGGTAAAGTAAAAACACAAAAACACAAAGAATCAATTTCTGCTTTTGATTTTCAGGAAAAGAGATTCCCACTTCGTGATAAAAACAGGTGATAGATTTTTAATTAAAGTCAATTTTACTTAACATTTCATCCTTTTAATTGGATTTTAAGTTAGAGGAAATGAATTAGGGTTTTGTCTTTGTTTGTTGCCGCAGACCAGCAGCAGCCTAGATAGAATCCAGGGATTCCCGAAGGTGGATGAAGAGTTGCCAATGGGTAACAGACACAATAGCTTGGAGGCAGCATGTTCTTGTTCCATTTATTTCCAGATAACTCAAGCTTTTTATACAGAATTTTTGTTGTTGCTGTTGTTGTTGTTGTTGTTGTTGTTGTTGTTGTTATTGTTGTTGTTAGATGCCTTCGAGTCAGTATCCAACTCATAGTGACCCTCATAGGGTTTTCAATGGCTGACTGTTTTGGAATTCCTTTGGGAGTGGATTGCCAGGTCCTTCTCCCATTTATGCAGTGCTGGGAATTGAATTTGGGATCTCAGAGACTGCAGCGCAGCACTCTACCGATTTATAATTCATTAAATCTTATGAAAGGTCAGAAAAAGGACAAGGACATTGGCTGTATTGACGGAATCACCTGATCAATTGTCACATGAGTGTCAGGTGGTAATCAATCAAAGTCGAAGAGAAACTCAGAGACAAATTGAGATTATTTCAAAGAAATAAACCAAGATAACCTGAGCATCTGCATTTCCTGTAACAATTGACTCTTCTTAACTTTATGCAGGAATTTAGGGCAGTTAACTGACACCTGTGTATCACCCCACTGAGTCTGTTGTTATGAAGAATGGGTGCTTTTGCTTACTGTAGAGCTGTTGGTACAAAGGCTTTTGTTTAAGGAGTTTAGGCTGTTGGAAGTCATTCAGGGATTTCTGTTCAAGAAAGCCTGAGGCTTGTCAACTCCCAATCTGAATTAGCATTACTCACAGAGCCAGAAGATTATTTTTCATTAATATTTCCAGAAATCTACAATAGTGACCAATTAAAATTTAAGAAAAAGAAAAGATGAGGTTCCAAGTCCCTCTCAATGAAGAGACCTTTTGGAGGTACTCTTCCCCTCTTGGCAAACTTTCGCTCCGAGGCTAGGAGTACTCCTCCCCTTTTGGTGGATTTTCCTTCCAATGCCTTTATTAATGATGCTCTTCCTCATGTGGGGACTCTGTCTACCCATCATGAGTGGATCTGGACCTGGAAATTTGTGTTTTTATATGGGTATTAAGGGATTGAACTCAGAGCCTCACCCATGCCTTGCCTGCACTCTATCTCTGAGCTGCAACCACAGCCCCTTTTTTTACATTTTATTTGGAGACGGGATCTCTTTAAATTACCCAAGGTGCCTCTGGCCTTGAACTTGCAATCCTTCTTCCTCTTTCTGAGTTACTGGGATCACAGGCATGTGCCACTGCTCTTGAAAATATACTAATGTTAGCTTTCTTTTCCTTATTTTTTTTCTTTCTTTCTTTCCTTTTCTTTCTTCTTTTTCTTTTTTCTTTCTTTCTTTCTTTCTTTCTTTCTTTCTTTCTTTTTTTTATCTTTTCTTTCTGGTGCTGGAGATTGAACTCAAGAACTGAGATATGTTAGGCAAGTGCTCTCCCACTGAGCTACATCTTAAGCCCCTGGTATTAGTTTTCCATGGCTTTATCATTAATTTCATAAACATGATGTCCTTCTCCAGGGACTGATCCTTTCTGACTATGTGTCCAAAATACATAAGACACAGTCTGGTCATCCTTGCTTCCAAGGAGCACTCTGAGAAAATTCAAAATCACAAAGAGATTACATTGGATTTTCTTGGTGTGTGTATATGAAAAAATACACTCTGTTTTCTGTTTGCTGAATCCAAGTTGTAGGGAAAAAATGGGAGGAAATTGGCAAAGACCCCCAAACTGGGAAAACAGTTTTTGAATATCTGGTTTGTAAATTAGAAATCTAGGGATAATGAAAGTAACTTGGTTGCATGTTTGTATAAAACCCTTCACAAATCCCCCGGATCTGATTGGACAATTGGACTCAGCTGATTGGCTCAGGCCATTTGGTGAGCGAGCTATATAAGGAGCTGTGCTGTGGCAGCTCAATCCTTTCAACCCTTTTTCGCCTTCCTCTTCCCTGGACCTTCGGTGAGGAAAGAATGCTCTCCTGACGTGACCATCAACAAGGAAAGAACCCGCTCTCCATCTGATCACCAATGAAGCAAGAACTGTCTCCTCTTGACCACTGAGACCACCAACACAGGTGTTTGCCCCTGGAAGGCAAAAGTGCCTGAGGCTTTTCCTTTCTCCCATCTCCACCAGCATCCCAAGGGTCGCAGGAGTCTGCGCCCCTCACCCCAGGGTCCTGAGTGAATTCTGTTTAGTATCTGTGTATGCGGTGCAGCCACCCATCTGAACATCCAGGCCAGACTGGGAGGTGCGTACCCCATACAAGTGATTAAGTTTTCTAGTACATGGGTGCATACTCATCCTCTTTAGGCTCTATTTAAAAAGAGTTAATACTAATTTCCCAGGATGTGAAGACAGTTTTCAGATGACTTCTATTTGGAGTGGGAAGACAAATCAAATACCCCACCTAGAAGTAGAAGCAGCTGAAGAACAGCCTCTAAACAAAAAATTCTCACTTGTGAATAACCATGATAATTTTAAAATAGCTCATTACAGGCAACAGTACAGACTGATGCAGATTATTCTGCTTCCAATATCCTGCATAGATTTCCTTCATCCAAAATTATGTCACTGATACCACCTATGAGAATGTTTGTCCTGTAATTGTAAGCCCAAAGTAGCCTCCAGGTCTTTCCCACAGGCCATATTTCATGTGACTCAATTCACTAATTTCAAAACCATCCTTCACTGTGAACTCTCATTTCTTCAGGAAGATACACACTTTACAGATGAAAGTGAGAGAATAGAATATGTATCTATAAGACCTTTATCTCATTCTCTGTGCTTTCATTCACAGTGTGCTGCTCCTTTACCTAAATTCTTTACCCTGAATTTTCCAAATATATCTCTGAAAGGCTCGAGTCAAAAGAAAAAAAATTGCCTAAAAATGAGAACATGTCACTGTACACCCTTGTTTTGTTGTTGTTTTAGCCCTAAGTAAGTGGTATATATAAAAAGAAAAATGACTGTAGGCAAAAAGCACTACTTTTCTTGCAGCCATATTTACTATGCCACTCTGTGTCTTGCTTGCTGTTGTTGTGACAGTTTCTGTACATGACAACTTTCTGTGGTATGCTTGCATCCATGTTTTCTCTGGGTAGTCAGATTGCAGAAAATTATACTTATATCTTTACATATGTATTTTTATGTAGTTTCTACTTTTGCACAATGCATACATATTGCATGTTATTGAAAAAAGTTATTGAGTAACAGAAAAACACACAAAACAGTCTAGGCTTATATCATTTTTGAGATCGTAAAGAAATTATTGAAATTACTTTGCTAGCATTAACAGACAAATTTATTGAGGCTTTAGGACAGCTTTTGCTAAATCTGTCATGTCATTTTAACATTCTTAAATAAAATATAATGCCCAATAGTATTAGTAAAAATTATTAATATCTTACTGTTAGTATCAAATTTGCTGAAGGAAAATTGGAATCACCATTTAAAAACAGACCCCTTAAGAGTTAGTAAAAGGCATTAATTAGGATTGCTCAGTTCTTGACCTATTAGTGCTGTTCTTTATTAACACATTGGGAAATACTCATTTAATCCTTCAGTAACTTAACCGCCCTTGCTATCTCATTTCTCATTTCATGCTGAAGAGCTCTAATTTCTTCCATGATTAAACTTTTGCAGTGATAATAATTAAGAATTATTTTAATTATGAGAAATCGTTTCCATAAGGATTTGACGTCTTTCTTATTTTGATTAGTACCACCCTTCTACATCACACAGTCATGTTATTTACATACCTCAGTTAAAGGTTTGTTTTCTCTTTTGAGGTGACAATTAACAGCTTTTCAGTTTATTTTTAATTTATTTAATGGGGTGCATTTATTTTCTTACATTTTGTTAAAAACTGATATATAATAACTTATCAGTTGAATTCCTGCTTAATTTAATATGGTGATACAAAAAACCAGAGATCCAATTCATATGGATGCAAAGAATAAGGATGCTTGTTTTCTCATTTTACTGTACAAAACTGCATATCACTGCAATTCATATCTTTCTTATGCAACATGAGTTTGTGTTATTATATTAATAGGTACATATCTACTAGTCTGTATGAACTCAGAACAGTCTCAAATTATTTTTTATGCCTACCAAGACAGAGAATGTAGAAGAAACAAGAAATCACAATAATTTACTTCTACAACATCCTATTTTTTTCACTTGCACTTTGTTCCTCATTTCTTCCACCTGCTTCCTAGGTAAGCCACAGTTATTTCCTTTTTATTATAGGTATTAAGTAATAGTCAATTTGATATGGATGGGTTTTCTCCTAATTTCTTCTGTTCTTTTTCTTTGTAGTTTATTTTATTATCATAAAACCTATGCAACTTCTTTGTTCAATGTTGAAAATATTATTTTTTATTTCATGTTCTTATCTGTGATTATGACCCCAAATGCTCTATGGCAAGGATTCTACATTCATCTCTTCAGTATGAAAACTTTTTTCAAACATATATATATATATATGCAATTTCTTCTTTAATGTTCTTCTCCAGTACATGTCATAAAGTCACCTTATAAGAAATGCAACATAGCTCTCTTCCTGTCCTCCTCCCTCAGTATTAGTAAATGATATCATCATTCAAATCCTGGCAAGTCTTAATTGTTTCTCTAATGACATCTATTTTCAATCATCAAATCTTTTTTCAAGTGGCTTCTTAGATTTAACTCATTCATTTGTCAAAATCTGGACTTAATATGAACTGCTACCACCTCAAACTTACAGGGAAGGAACATTCTCCTGTAACCCAATTTCTTCATTACAGACAGAATATTCTTACTAAAAGTCAAACCCAGCATCATATTGCTCTGTTGGCTTCTCAGGCCTCATATTATAAAGAGCAATTTCTCTACCATAGCTCAGAGACTTTGATAGATTTTACATTTGCTTCATTATGTAGTCAGTCTTTATGTTTCAGAATCAATGGTCATTTTTACTCATATTTTAACACGACCACACTCTAATTTCAAGAATTACCCATGATTAAACTTTACCTAGTTAATTTCTATCCACTTATCCACTTTTATGACAAAAGTCAAGGCATTCAAGGGAAGGTAGATATGTAAAGGAATAGTCATCATAGCTTAGTACTACACTGATGAAATATGGTATTACTTAATCATACATTTAATAGCAGCATTATAAGAGTAATAATAATAGTTGACAGAGAACACTATATGTCAGAACTTATTTATATGCATTATATAAATTATGTCACTAATCCTTACAAAAATCCACAAGCTAGACATAGATATTTCCATTTTTTTTACACAAGACTTAAAGACAGATCACACAGCTGACAAGTAGTAATGACAAGAGGCAAATTCAAACATCTGGAAAATAGTGCCTATGTGCTTCATCATTTTGTATCCTCAGGAACTGGCTTTTACTAGGATGTAAAAGCCAAGAAACTATAATCTATATCATGATATCGTATAAACTATTAACAGTGCAAAAGTTAAAATGTACTATGGATATTTTTAGATAATCACATACTTCTAAGTATGATTTCTATTTCGATTAGACAATCTTTTGTAGTGTAGATTTAATATTATTGTTGTGCTCTGGAGGAGTGAAAATCACGTCAACTTACCTCTGAGAAAAGACACTGAATTAGAATAACAGCATGCTCAAATTTTCATTTAATGTCCTTTGTTTAATGCTGGAAGAATTTGCAATTTTTTTACCACTCATGTACCTGTCTTTGTTGTCATTTAGGACATAAACTAAAAAGAGTTAAAATATTTATATAGGAAATGTTTTATAATGCAGATTTAGTTGGTACAAGTATTCAAAATTAAAAGAGTTAAAATATTTATATAGGAAATGTTTTATAATGCAGATTTAGTTGGTACAAGTATTCAAAATATAGTCTATATTCAATATAGTCCATATTCAATAGAGTCTATAGTGTTTTGTTATACTTTAGTGTCTCCACTTCTATCCTAACACCAATAGCAACTGGCTGTTCAGCAAAAATGCATTCTCATGAGTTAGAAAATTTAAAGATAATGCTGGATAGTTGTCTTATGTAGAATTACCAACATTACTTCTGAGTAAACTACTTTACAGTATAAAATTTACCTCTATAATTATAATCCTATTAAGGTAGACAAAGATCACAATTTTGGAAATTTTATGGCAAAAATATAGTATGTTTTATGTTTAGATACCTAAAGCATGAGTTACTATAAATATTTGTGCCTTGAAAAATCTGAAATTAAGATTGAAATCCAAATATCTCTTGTTCATATGACTGATACGAACTGTTAATCAACATACTTGTCTTAAATCACAAGAAATTTGGCAATATTAACACCATGAGGCATTCCAAATGAAACATTTCTTATATACCTTCATGAATGTATGTGTGTATATATGTGTGTATGTGTTGACTGATAGCCAAGAACTCATTCATAGCTCAGAGAAAAGCTGAATGATGTCAAAAGTTGACATATCTGCAGGTTGATCTAACTCACTGTTTCAGAGAGAGAGACCAGAACTCAAGTTGAATTTGATAGGTTCACTGACATTAATAAGACCACATTTCAGAGCAATCTCAATAGGCTACAAACTTAACTGCTGCCTGCCCATAGTCCTTGAGGAGAAGAGGTGATTCATGCTACCAGACAGTGTCCAGACAAGCAATGAGTGGTTACAGTTTAAATGTGATGAAGTAGACATGCTTACCCTGCCACAATCTTCTTTAAACTGCATTTATCAAAAACATTGCACTGTTTCAAATAAGTAAGAATAATTCAAAGTAAATGCCTTGCAGAATACTTGATACTCCAAGTGAAATCATGAGGTGTAAGTTATGCTCCGATACTCATGAATCTTGGGAAGCTATGTGTGTTCTGCTCTTTCTTATGATGCCATTTTCCTAGCCTTTGGATCCATGATAACATGGGCCATGCATAATTGTTGTTGTTGTTGTTAGGTGCTGTCGAGTCATGTCTGACTCATAGCGACTGTTATAGGGTTTTCAATGGCTGATTGTTTCGTGATTGCCTTTGGAGTAGATTGCCAGGTCCTTCTCTCATATGCATAATTAATCATATAATCTAATAAAATTTATATATTCAAATGTGTGATGCCGAATGAAAAGATTTTACAGCATTCACAGAATAAAGATTCCTGTGTAAGTGCTTCATGTTGAAAGTTGACATTAAGTTCAGTCCAAATTGATGAAGTGACTGGGAAAGAGGGTAATCAAAGGAGCAGGGTTTTCAGGGACCAGGAAAGGAAATAAAAACATGAAAATATGAAAGATCAGGAGATGTCATACATTCTAAGATAACTGCTTAAAAGAAGTTATTTAAAACTTCAAGGTACAAATCAGAATTAGGGAGGAAGAGAATTGGGTTTATCAAATTCTTTGTGATTGTTGAGAGCCTTGAAATGTAGGAAGAAAATTCTGATCTCATATGTACATTAATATTTAAGAAAAATAACTTTTGCTACCTTAAAATTCACATAGAAAAAACCTTGTATTTTGTTGTTGTTGTTGTTGGTTTTAGGTGCCGTCCAATTTCTTCTCACTCATAGTGACCCTCATAGGGTTTTCAATGGCTGATTGTTTCTGGATTGGCTTGGGAGTGGATTGCCATGTCCTTATCCCATTTTTGTGGTGCTGGGAATTGAACCCAGGACCTCAGAGACTGCAGAGCAGTGCTCTAGCAACTGAGCTAAATCCCAGGCAATCTTTTATTTTAGAGATGCTATATCATTTATTGGTCTGCAGCCATAACACCCAGGCATCCAATCCCACCTGATCTCAGAAGCTAAGCAGGGTTGGCCTGGTTATTCTTTGGATGGGAGATGGCCTGGGAAAACCAGGTACTGCAGGCTGGGGAGAAGGACCTGGCATCCACTCCAAACACAATCCACCATTGTAAAACCTATGAATACCAGAGAATAATAACAATAATGAATACCAGAGAATACCTAACAATAATGCTGGGCATGGCTTGGCATGACATAGTGTCAGGGGAGTGTTGTACATAGGGTTGCTAGGAGTTGGACCCGACTTTACAGCACCTAGCAAGAAGAATATCATTTATTAGTATGGAAGTGTAACTGGAGATTAAAGAGCCAGGAGTTAAAAAGATGATTACTAAACCAGGTTGTTAATCTACCTCTGGTTAAGTGTTTAACCTAAAAAAATTATTAGTAAAATGGAAAGCATTCTGTAGACAGAAATAGTATTTCAAGAAATGGGTAATATTTGATAATTTATTTTTAAAAACAGAGAATAATTTACTATATTCTTATTTTAAGCATGTTTAATAATAAAATAATTGCTAGCAAAGCCTAAACTTTTTTTAATTTCACAAATATTAAGAAACACGTTTATTTTGTTGTTAAAATATTACATTTGCCTTCAGTTTTAAAAGCCTGTTGAGTTTTTAATCTTCAAATTTTTAATTTGCAATTTATGACATTCATCTCAGATAAAACACTTTATCCTATTGCTCTGCTATACTGCTTTTCTACTACTTTTTGGAAAATTTAAACATTGTAGGAATTTTTGGAAGAATAGTGTCAAGAATCTCATTCTATCAGACATTTTCAACAATCTTGTGTAAACTTTCCCTTCACTCAATTCTTTCTCCTCATTAAATTATGATTAATATTATTAGAGGATATTTTTCTAGGTGAAATTTAAATATCATGTCTCTTTTGTCAACTTTTAGAATGCTATTCTATTTTATCTATTTAGCTTATTTTTATGCATTAGTGATTATGAAAGAGAATATAAATACAATTGAATTTTACCTTGAAGAAAAAATTTGGAACATGAGATATTATTTGAGAAGAGAATCTACTAATTAGAAGAATCTTAATCTGTTATTAAGGGAAATGAATCAGAGCAAAGGCTCACTCACATCAGCAAACATATTGGTATCCATCCTCTATGGAGTACAGTGAGTCAGATCATTCTACCCACAGAACTGTGGATCACTGAAAGAAATTGACAGCATTAGCCTATTTGTAAGCTAAGCAAAGAGGATTCCACTTTTTGTATTGCTCTTTCAATCCATGTTGACTTTGGGGGATACTTCTGAGATTTGATTGCTGGCTATCAGACTCAATCCTATTGCCTCCTTACTTGTGTTTTACCCTCTCAAGTATTCACAGTTAATGGAGTAGATATAAAATACAATGATGTGTAATCTACTCCTAATGATTTACATGTAGTGGGGGCAAGTAGGTAGGTGGCATTATACCTCCTTGGTAGTGAATACATTCACATCAGTGGTACCTACAAGACAACTTACCATTTCTATCCTCAGCAAATTGATGAAGAAAAGCAATATGAAGAAGAAATAAAAACCTAATTGAAGAAATTATGAAGTAGCATTTTTTTAAAAAACAGGAAAATTTGAAATACCTTTGTAATTTTAGAAAACAGCTACAAACTAACACTTGTTGTTGTTGTTGTTGTTGTTTGGTGCCGTCTAGTGGAGTCCGACTCATAGCAACCCTATGTACAGCAGATGGAAACACTTGCCGATTCTGTGCCAGGCAAACGATCTTATTTATGTTTAAGCCCATTGTTGCAGACACTGAGTCAATCCATCTGGTGGAGGGTTTTCCTCTTTTGCGTTGACCTGCCACTCTTCCACACACAATATCCTTACAAAACTAACACTTAAACCATTCAAATTGTGAGACAGTATTTTTATTGGAACCTACTACAGCTGCAACAATCATTTGCCTTTATATGAAAGATATCTCCCTTCTCTTGGCTCTAATACAGTATCTAGTTTGTAAATCTCCTTAGTTATTCAATCTTTTAAAGGCAAGAAAATTGTAAGAGTTTCTGAAAGAATTTAATAATGATCTTGCTCTCTTTAAGTAGATGCTTAACATCTAATTGAGGCATAGCCTGCATAAGCACTTTAACATTTTTTACCGTGTTAATTTTTTATAAAACATATGTTTGTATAGAAGTTGAGATCCATAAGTAAACACAAGTCCTTACTCCAATTCTTCATTCTAATTGCAAAAATCATCAAATTAGTGATAACTTCTGAGGCTCAATATTAATAATTAAAAAGTAAATTTTCAAGTAATATCCCAGATTTCTTCTCTTAGTGACCACAATGTGGTCGCTTATTCATTTAAGTCAGTTTCTGGGTAGGAACTCGGAATTGTCATAATTGGTTTAGATCTGCTATACTCAAACCAGAGTTTTAGAATCAGTACATCTGAAGTTATGCTCATGAATTTGCACTCTAAAAATTTCCCAAGTGATATTGAGGCCGATGGTTTCCAAATTACACTTTAAATACCACTGTTCTAGATCAAAGAAGGTTAAATTTCCAAGAGCTAAGGAAAAAATACACATTCTCAAATAAATGGATTTAGTGAAGATAGATATTCCCCACTCACATCTAGGATTTTGCTAATAAGGAAAAAGGAAATAGACTTGGGTGTGTACCCTCTGCTGTGTGGGTACTATAGGAAAACTAATGGTCATTATCTACAAAGGAAGATACTAGAACTTAGAGTAGTTCATCCTTATCCAAGATATCTCAATTTGTGACTGTGGAAGTCAGAATTGAGACTAAATTTTAAAAGTCAATTTTTAATCTAAATCCTCCCTCTTTTTTTTTTTTTTTTTTTTTTGAAGTACTGGGGAGTTAAACCTAGGACTTCATATATACTTTGCAAGTACTTTACCAATGATCTGCACCCCTAGCCCTTCACACACACACACACACACACACACACACACACATATGTATTTTTTTGTGTGTGTGGTACTGGGGGTTGATCCCAGGGCCTCAAGCCTGTGTGCTTTGCAAGTGCTGGACCACTGAGCTGCACCCCCAGCCCTTTTATTTTTTTTCCTTACTTCCTGAGACAGGGTCTCGCTAAGTTACATAGACTTCCTCTGGTCTCAAACTTGCAATCCTCCTGGCTCCGCCTCCCAAGCCTCTGGGATTAAAGACGTGCGCCACCATGCCCAGCTGTTTTATATTTTATTTTGAGACAGGGTCTGGATACTTGTGATGCTCCTGCATCCACCTCCTGAGTTGCTGAGATCACAGTCATGAGTCATCACACTCAGTTTAAATTCCCTCTTAATAATCTCTCTTTAATATATTAAGCACAGATTTATTTAGAAGCTGCTAGGCTGATTGTGTCCGATTCTGCAGTTCGGAAAATAAATACCACCACAGTGAATGTCATCACGGTTATCACAGTCCAGAGAGGACAGACATAAAACAGGTAGTTTATCAATGATGGGATGGTAGGTGAAAAGACACAAATGTGCCCTTTCATTACAAGTACATAGGGGAGGGATGTCAAACAATATGGAGTGAGACTTGTGGGAAAGAGGATAGATGAGCTGAGTTACAAAAAAGAGTAGGACTCCAAATTGTTTGAAATTGTCTGGAATCATCAAAGAACAATAGCATGTGTGTCTACAGCTAATGACAATGGTATTTCCTTTCCCTAGTCCAACTCCTGATTTTATGTACTTTTGTTACTTGCAGACCTTAATACTTGGTTTATTTCCTTTTGATACTTAGATAGTAGCTGTTTCATGACTTTGAAACTTCAGAATTAAGCCTTGAGTTTTATATAGATGATGACGTAGGTAAATGATGAAGAGGGATGAAATCATGTAATAATGAAAATTAATGCTTTATTATTTAAAAATAAACAGAAGTGAAAAGTAGCTATACATACATATTTTCTCTATATTTTTTCTGTCCTGTGAATGTACTGGTATTTTAAAATATCATTGAGCTATTATGTAAATAGCACATATATCATAGTAGCAGATTTTAAAACCTCAATTTTTTTCTAAAGTAAAAGTACAAATGAGTCATTGCATCAGAAATCAACAGTTGCTTCTAAAAGGGAGGCAATAAAAGTATTTTCCTCTGCTTCTGTTAACTATGGTGCTGAGACTTTGCTAATTACATTAGCAAACAGATTAAGATGAGATCAACATGAGAGAAATATACAGAAGTTTATTACCATGTGCATTATGATTGTAAGGATGAGCACTTAGATCTGAGTAATATATAGTATCTTAATGTGTATATGTGTATATACGATATATTTATATAAGAGTGAGTGAAAAGAGAAAGTTAAAGGATTTTGCCTTTCTAGAGTGACAAAGGGTAGGAAGGTAAATATATCTGGGAGGACCAAATGGAAAAAAGGGGCTAGTTGGTAAAGTTTGTCATATAAGTCTCTTCTAGCTCTATATGCAAACTGATATGATCTCAAGTTGTTTCTGATGATTGATGCTTCACTTCTTTCCTTCCTGGTTAGAAGGTAGAAGGGAACACCATTACAAATTTATGTCATGTTTTTAGGCAAATAGAGGTTGGAAATTTTTTCCTGTATCAACTTCTCTTAATTGCTTTCAGCACAAAATAAATTTTACGTTAAGGTGTTATAGTTCACAATGGCATATTCTTCTGTCCTTCACTTGAAACTGTACAATAATCTATTTCAAAACCAGTTATAGAGAATATATAACATTATGTTAGGTGCTGGCATGTTGGGTCCAATGGATGACACACTATCTGACACTATGCCATGCCCAGCATTATTGCCTAAAGCACCAGTATTCCCAGTCAGTCCCCCATCCAAGTACTAATGAGGCCCAACCCAGCTTAGCTTCCTAGATCTGAAAAAGATCAGTTGCCAGGGTTCTATGGCTCTACACTAACATCATATTCATCTTTCTAAATATAATGAGGCAGAAATAGGCTAATAATATTCTACGTTATATGCTACTTGGCACAGTCAAGTCAGTTCTGGGTCCTGTTCATTCATATAACTTATTCATAACCAATATTAATGCCAAAAAATAAAGTAAGTTTTAAGAAAATAAAGAATTTCCTCTCAAGGATGTTGTTGTTGTTGTTGTTGTTAGGCGCTGTCGAGTTGGTATCTGACTCATAGCGACCCTCTGTACAACAGGGGAAACACTATTGTGAGTGCTTCTCTGCTGTTCATAGGGTTTTCAATGGCAGACTGATTTTTGGGAGGGGGTTGCCAAGTCCTTCTCCCAAGCTCAAGGATATGTAACTCAATTTTTATAAAACCATTTCCTCAAAGTATAGAGGATGCTTTGGAAGCTTTTTTGCTGTCATTGTTTGAAAAGCTAGAAACAAAATCAGTAGAATTACTGCTCCTTACACCTTCCTAGCCTCTGCAGCTGTAGCCCTGTGGCATCCAATCCCGTCAGATCTCGGAAGCTAAGCAGGGTCGGGCCTGGTTAGTACCTGGATGGGAGACCACCTGGGAACACCAGAAGAGGTAGGCTTGGGAGAAGGACCTGGCAACCCCCTCCCAAAAATCAATCTGCCATTGAAAACCCTATGAACAGCAGAGAAGCACTGACAATAGTGTTTCCCCTGTTGTACAGAGGGTCGCTATGAGTCGGATACTGACTCGACGGCACCTAACAACAACAACAGCAACATAAAACTAAAAATGATAAATCAACTGCTAGAAACATGGCTCTATCTTGTATATAATTTGACAAAAGAGCTACCCTAATATTAGTATGTTGTTGTTGTTGTTGTTAGGTGTCATCGAGTTTGTGTCTAACTCATAGCAATACTATGTACAACAGGCAGAACAGTATTCTTAGTGCTTCTCTGCTATTCACAGGGTTTTTAATGACTGATTGTTTTTTGGGAGTGGACTGCTAGGTCCTTTTCCCAAGCCTATTTCACCTGACGTTCCCAGGCGGTCTCCTATCCAAGTACTATAGAGGCCTGACCCTGCTTAGCTTCTGAGACCTGCTGGGATCAGATGCCACAGTGGTACAGTTGCAGGCCACTATTAGTATAGAATGTCTAAATAGGAAGTGAAAAAAAAAGTTAGATATTCAGACAAAAATATTTCCCAAATAGCAAGATCCAGGAAATATGTAGCCTCATCACTTTATTTTAATAAGAAGTCTTCTTAGCAGGTATATATTTTTCACATTAGAGATGGAGATATTCAGCACCACTGACAGCAATTTGTCATTAAATGTTATGTTAATATATTTCTTTTATCTGATGACTTGGTGCCAAAACCATCTTCTCACTAAATGCATCTTACTGTTTTTCTGCAATGAAAAAAAAGTGCTAATTTCATAGATTTTGTGCTGCTCATTACAATTCAGTAAACTGATAGATTATTTTCATATCAGTATTATAATTCAATAAACAGAATATTTTCATATCAGTTTTTGAGTTTTATCAATTTGAATCAGTTTTTAAGATACTGAATCCATCTTAATAGCACTGTTAGTGGTAAAGCTAAGAACCATATTTGGAATAGTAATAACAACTTTCATGTCAAGGTAGATTCTGCAACAAACTTGCCAGGCAGAAACACTTACAGTCACAGTTCCCTTCAAATTATATGTGTTTTTACAAAATGGAAAAAATGAAAGGAAGCATCCGGTGAAAAATATGTTATGACAACCAAAAGTAGTCTTTTCAAATGATATATTCCCCTAGAAAGTTAACACTCAAAAACATGCACACAGAAATACATTCATTTGTCACTTCTACCTGATGTACAGAGGTTTTTATTGTATCATGCACTTTTTTAATTTTTAAAATGAAAAGAATAAATTATCTGATTTTTGCTTTGTAAAATTGCCATAGTATAGTAGAAGGAATTTCAGTTTGATTGTGAAACAGAAAAATTCAAATACACAAGAAATGTATAAAGGAGTGGAAGTCAGGGAATAAGAGACTAAGAGCAAGATTACCCTTTCAGATGTCAGAATGTGCCCTAAAATATGTAATCTAATAGAGCCATGATATCAAGCATTAAAAAGGGCTAAGATGTTATCTTCCTTATATGGTAACAAGGTAACTTCTCACAGTTTCATACATTCTAGAATGATAATCAGATCCCAGAGTCAGAGACAGTGGACTTTCTTGCATTAATGTTCAGATGGCAACATCATCGATGTTCACGCCCGCTGGCCACATGTGTATAAGAAATAGAAGAACAGTTCTGACACACACAGTGGACATGATATGGTTGCATGACTAATGAGCAATCTAGTCTTTCAAAGGCTGCTGATAAAAACTCATGCCCAATCTTTGCTCTTGAGAAAGAAATTTAGCTCTTTTTTTTTATATAATGGAGAAATAAAGAAAAAAATTGTTATTGTCCCTGGAAAGAAATACTATTTCTATGTTCCAAAAGCAGTTTTCTCTCTGAGGATCTTTGAATACACATAATTAATGACATCAAAGCCCTCATTCAGAAGATACGCAGACATAAGAAAGTCATTGTGATTTGTCCCTCAACTTATGGACGGTGCTCACTGACACACACTATAGTGCTCTAAAGGCTCTTCTGTTAAAGATTTGGACACAAAGTGACATTATTGAGAGTCGTAGAAACTTTAGGTCTTGTTGGAAGTCCAGACATGCCCACAAAAGGGATTGTTGGACCCCATCTGTCCTTTTCTCTCTGCTATTCGGGATGTGATTGTTTGTACCTACACCCACTCCCACTGTGAAATATCAACATCAGATACCTTCACCAGAGATCAAAAAAATGGTGTCCAACTGGTCTTGGGCTTTGAACTTCCAAAACCATGAGCTGAATAAACCTCTTTACTTCATAAGTAGTCTATGTCCTGTATGTCATTATGGTGATAAAAAGCTGAATAATATGAATAACAATAAGGAAGATTCTGTAGAAAAACTTGATGTATGATTTTTTTTTGCCTTTCATGATCTATCAATATTGATACATGATATGTATGTATGATATATCAATGATTATTAAATTCAGCTTGATAACAATAATATTTCTATGCAATATTGTTTTCTATAATACTTAGGCACTTAATTAGCAGGCAAAATATTGTATTAGATTATAATTTGGCTCTTCTATTGCTCTATAATGAGTACTGTATAATTTTAAATTATTATCTTTTCATTTTTTTCATTTCTTTTTATTTTTTCTCTTCCAGTATTTATTAAGTTTCATATAACTTGGTAATTATATGTTTCATTCTTGAAGGAAAAGGTAATTATATTTGCTTCATTCTTATAAAATTATTTAAAAAGAGAAATATAGTCCACATTTTTAATGAGTCTTTGGCTATATTTTATATCTTGAATGTCACGGCAAGGCCCATGTGTCAAAGATTTGGTCTCCAGGATGGCACTATTGGGAAGTGGTGAGACTCTTAAGAGGTGGGGTTTAGTGGGATTGCTTTAGGTCCTTTCACGCATACACTCCAAAGATATTGTGGGACACCAGCCCCTCCTCTTCTTATTCTTGCTCTTTGGCCAGATTGTTGTTGTTGTTGTTAGGTGCCGTCGAGTCAGTATCCAACTCATAGCGACCCTCTTTGGCCAGAAGTGGAGTGCTTTTGCTCTGTCACATGCTTCTACCTGATGCACTCTCTTGTCACAGGCCCAAAGCAAGAGGAAACAACCAATTATGGACTGGAATCTCCCTGATTGTGAGTTAAGATAAATCTTTCTGACTGTCTCAGAGATTTTTATAATGATAAACACATCTAAACATTATAGATGTCATTGACAATTTCAACTCTCCCTAGGACTTTTGAAAAAGAGGACACACTCTGACATCTGAGGCATCATTAGTAGCAAAGAGAAATAATTCCATATTTGTCAAAGTGTTTCCCTCTAACTCATTCCCACATCCAAAGATTTATTGAATTTCAGCATCTCCTGAGATGGGGTAACTTAGCTTGGCCTCTGCACTTCCCTCACCATTATTGAAGAAAGTACATGTATAACGTGAGATGCTTTTCATTGCTGTTGACATTTTAAGTCAGATAAAATGTTGTAGTATTTTTTATGATCTTTCATGCATCACTTCTCTCTCCCTTTCAAATCTCCCATTTTCTCTATTTCAAATACCATCATTTTAAAGTCAAACTGATTAACATCAGATGTCACATAATCCAAACTCTCTAATGTTAGGAGCTTTAGCACTTGTTTGACAAGACCTGTTGTTGTTGTTGTTATTGTTAGGTGCCATCAAGTCGGTATCCGACTCATAGCGACCCTCTGTACAACAGGGGAAACACTATTGTCAGTGCTTCTTTGCTGCTCATAGGGTTTTCAATGGCAGATTGATTTTTGGGAGGGGGTTGCCAGGTCCTTCTCCCAAGCCTACAGCTTCTGGTGTTCCCAGGCAGTCTCCCATCCAGGTACTAACCAGGCCCGACCCTGCTTAGCTTCCAAGATCTGACGAGATCAGATGCCACAGGGCTATGGCTGCAGGTCTGACAAGACCTAGGTCAATAAAAATATATCAATGACTATTAAATTCAGCTTGATAACAATAATATTTCTATGCAATATTGTTTTCTATAATACTTAGGCACTTAATTAGCAGGCAAAATATTGTATTGGATTATAATTTGGCTCTTCTATTGCTCTATAATGAGTACTGTATAATTTTAAGTTATTATCTTTTCATTTTAATTGTAATGTTAGAATAATTTTATCAATATTAAATTAATTATCCAACTGTACGAAGAAACAAGGAATGATATTTGTTTCTCTGTAGTCTTCAAGAGGCTTGTTTGATGAAAACTAATGAAAAAGATGTTAAATAGCACTGATTACTACCTGTCAGTACATGGTTGTCAAGGTGATAATAGCAAGCAAGTAAAATATTATAATTGATGTTGTCACAATTGTCAATTATAAATAAATTCAATGAGAAATGTATTATATGGTGACATTGATTCTCATAACATGATTTTAGATTTCAGTATCTTTGAAGATTCTTGTAGAGAAGAAGGACTAAATCCATCAAATTGTTTTAAAAAGTGGGAGTGCACAGTGCATTACAATTATCCGGTGTACTATTTCATCCCATTTTCTGGACTTAACAAATTAACTCGTAATATAATTATTTAAAAACTGAAAGAGCCCACAGATGTTTTGTAATACAAATAGTAATCATAAAAGAGACTTGGAAATGCTGTGCCTATGAGTGATGATTTCCATTGCTCCTTGTCTTTAATACTGTAGATTTTATTGGTCAGTGTCCTCAGCAGAATTTCATCCTAACAATATGAAATTGACATTTCAAACAAACACTAAAAAGCATTTTCTTCTCTATCTTCTCAAATTTTTATAAACTCGTTTACCTCTAATTAAACTGATCATCATCTGCCCATGCATTTCTTCTGCGTTGATATTTTGGTTTACAGATTTACTCTATTTTTCCTTCTTTCTAGTAATTCACTGGACCTATCTACTGAGTTGTTTTTTTCTTTACTCATTTAAAATTAAATAGGCACCCTAAAGTTTTGTCCTTACAGTTTTGCTTTGCTTTTCCTATATTTCTTCTCGTTTATTTAATTGACTTCTATTATCTTTCATTCTCATAAAATAAGTCGTGAAAAAAAACAGTATATTTTCTCTAATTTACTTATGTCATTTCGTGCCCCACTAGAATATTGCTCAAGTGTGTTCAAGAAGACTGAATCCAGTGATGTTCAGAGCATCACAGAATTTTAGGTATGTATGATTGGAAAGGGCTGGGATTTAGCTCAGTTGGTTGAGTGCTGTGCTGCAGTCTCTGAGGTCCTGAGTTCAATTCCCAGCACCGCAAAAATGGGGGAAGGACCTGGCAATCCACTCCCAAGGCAATCCTGAAACAGTCAGCCATTGAAAACCCTGTGAGGGTCGCTATGAGTCTGACAATGGCACCTAACAACAACATGATTGAAAAGATATGGAAAGTATTTCCTGTCATTGCTGTTCTTTTCTTGCTGCTGATGTTCCCTCTGAGTCAACTATTGTTTTCGTTAGGTGGTGATGAGTCTGTGTCCAACTCATAGTGACCCTACCTACAAGAGACGAAACATTATTATCAGTGCTTCTCTTCTATTCATGGGGTTTTCAATGGCTGATTGTTTTTTGGGAGTGGGTTGCCAAGTCCTTCTCCCAAGCCTACAGCATGTGGTGTTCCCAGGCGGTCTCCCATCCAAGTACTAACCAGGCCAGACCCTGCTTAGCTTCCGAGATCTGATGGGATCAAAAGGCACAGTGGTATAGTTCCAGGAATGTCAAAAAATTTACGACTTCACTAGGAAACATAATAGCTGATTAAAGTCTTTAATTTGTGTATTATATGTTTTTTAAAATAGGAATTTTTAATTTAAAAGAAATTAGGTGATTATGTAATAAAATACCTCACAAAAAATTTTAAAACAGCATATATCAAGATAAATTCTTTTTTATTCTAATTTTTTCTTAGATTTATTATTTCCATTAACAATTATCTGATCTTGTTAACTTCTGAAGTGTTAATGTATTTTGACTATATTATAAGCTTATGCATTTTAAAAATATTAAATAAATGACTATATACTTTAATTTGACATATATTATATATGTATTGTTTAATACATATATGATCTGCAACTGATTGCTTAATTGTGTAGATATCCTCATTTTATACAATCATGTTGTAAATGATAGCTATGTAGGTTGTTGCCATCGTTTTCCTGTTGCAAGCAATTGGTTATAAATATGTTTACATATATATCACTCTTGGGAAAAGGACCTGGCAATCTACTCTCCCAAAACAATCAGCCATTGAAAACCCTATGAATAGTGGTGAAACATAATGATAGTATTTCATCTGTCCTATGTAGGGTTGCTATGAGTCAGACACCAACCTGAAGGCAACTAACAACAACCACATATATCACTTTGCTGTGTGGAAATGTTAACTGAAGAACAAATTACTAAAAGTGGGATTGTTAAATCAAAGTTTTAATATATTTGTGATTTTGTTTTATACTGTCAAATTGCCACCAATGTGTCCAGTTTTTGAAATGCAGATGTATGTGTGTGAATGTTTCTGTTCCTTTTGCATCTTCTATAAGTTTGTGTTTCAGAATGTTTATGGATTGTTAGTTACTGCACAGATATTCATGAACATTACAAATCCATTGTGAATTTCTCCATATTTTTATATAAATGTCTCTTCTTTGTTTTATTTAAAAAGTAGATAAAATTTTACTCTATCTGATATCAACATATAGTACTTGATATTTCCATTTATTTATTTTTCTCCAGATATATCTTCATCAATGCTTTATTCCAGTATTTCTGTATCATTTTTAAGAAGCATCTTTGTATTAAACATACAATTGAAACTGGCTTTTTGACTCATTCTGAAAATACCTTCTTTTCAGTGAGTTAAACCATACTACAGCCACTGATGGGCTGGGATTTAACTCAGTTGGTAGAGCGCTGAGCTGCAGTGTCTGAGGTCCCGAGTTCAATTCCCAGCACCGCATAAATGGGATAAGGGCCTGGCAATCCATTCCCAAGGCAGTCCCAAAACAGTCAGCCATTGAAAACCCTATGAGGGTCGCTATGAGTCGGATACAGACTCGACGGCACCTAACAACAACAACAATAGCCACTGATAGAAAGTCTTAGAGTCAGTTTGAGTTGTGTCATATTTTTATAAAATATGCTTAACTGTTTTTTACATCTATCATTACATATTATGTATGACTTGTTATTCATTTGATTATAAATGTGCACATTTATTTTCAGATATCTAAGAAAGTGCAAAAGTTTTTTATAGTGATTATATTGATAACTATAATTTAATGATACCATTCATCAAATTTTATTTAAAAATATTTATTATGCACTATTATAATCAGTGGAAAATATTTCATCTCTTCCATCATTCTCAGTTTTCTCCCTTTCCTGATTTTAGATATTGCTATCTTTATGTAATAATAAATATGATGACATATCCTGACTTTTCAGTTTTAAATATTTAAATATATTATAACAGATGAAGATATGCATTATTCATTATAACTATTGCTTTCTTTCCTTCTTCCCTATAAACATTTACAGATGTGTTATATTTACATACTTTATACTTAGTTTCTTGATAAATATGTATGTATCTATGTTTGTGGTTTTATGTGTGCATATCTCATTGTCACTACGAGTATTTTTGCTTTTTTTCCCCAGGCATTGCTTGCTTGTCTTTGATTTAAAACTCTGGAAATGTCTAAGTATATAAATAAAAAATGTTTGCTAGATTTTTAGTATTTTCAAATAAATTTTAAAAGCATAAATAACAAAAGGAAAAATAGGCAAATGGAATTACATCAGATTTAGAATTCCTGCACAGCAAAGAAAACAATCAGCAAAATAAAAAATCAATGTGCATAATGTTAGAAAATACTTACAAAATTCAAAACTTACAACGTTGATCTCCAAAATGTATGAGATATAATAAAAATATGGTGAATGTTTGAATAAAAAATTGATTACTGTGAAAGACACATTGTCTTTAATAACCCTCAAAACACTCCTCTCCATACTTATACCATATTTCTTGTCATGTTTTAAGGTGGTTCTGAAAGCTATCTTTCATTAATTTGTTTAGTCTCATCCTCCATCAAGACAATGTTCCATGTTACACAGAGCTTCTGATAAGCAAATTTCTGTAAAATAAAAATATTATGGTATGTCCTCATCTACTTTATTCACTGTATCTGCCACCATGTAGCTTTTAGCTCTTCCCTAAAGTCAAAATGACCAGGAAAGGCAAGTATTTTAAATCAGTTCAGAACATAGAGGTAGCCCTTAGTACAGCTAAAGCCACTCATAAAAGAGTGGCCTTCCATTCAGAAAGTGGAAACAATGATGGAATGTTTTTGAAGGCAGGGAGAGTATTTTGGAGGGGATAAATGGCAGTGTATTTTACTGTAATATTTTTTTAATTTAAATGTTCATTATATCTTTTGATAGCACCTCATATGAGGAACTACAAAAACTCAATAACAAAAACCAGCCTGTTTGAAAAATAGGCAATAGACTGAATTACCCATTTTTCAAAAGAATGTATATAATGGCCAATGGGTATATGAAAAATGCTCTGTATCACTAAATATCAGATAAATGTAAACTAAAACCATAATGAGATATCACCTCTCCTTAGCATGAAAAGCTATAATAAAAAAAAGTAAATATAACAATTGCTGGTAGGGATGTGACATAAAGGAAACACTTGCACATTGTTGGAAGGAATGTAAACTGGTGGAGCCATTATTGAAAATAGTATGGAGGTACCTCAAAAAAGCTAAAAATAAGTAGTGATGATTGGAGAAAACAAGAGGGGTGAAGAGGGATGAAGAGGGAGAGGTCAACCTCAATGTTAACAGCACCAATTTATTAGTATGGTGGGAAAAAAGGGGAAGATAGAAACAGAAAACTACAAGAATAGCTAAAATAAAAATAAATAACTATAATAATACCAAAGGCTGGCAACAATGTAAATGGACTAGATAACTTATCTAATACTGCTGAGAATGTAAAAAGGTAGATCAGTATAGAAAAAAGCTTGGATTTAAATCAAAACTGGGATGCATATATATAGATAAATACTCTCACAAAAAACACATGCAAGCAGAAAGAAGACCATTGGTGTGGGGGAGGGATAGGGAAGGAGGGTCATGAGAGGGTGAGGGGGAAGTTATGTGAGCAATGTACAATGAAATGCATATATGGAAATGTCAGAATGAAACCCATGTCATAATGAAACTCATTAAGTTGTACATTAAAAATTTCCAAAAACAACAAAAAAGAGGACAACCATATGATCCAACAGCCTGACTAGTGGGTATATATCCAAAGAAAATGCAATAAATATCTTGAAGAGACATCTGAAATCCCATGTTTATTGCAGTACTATCTCTAGTAAGCCTGCAGCCATAGCCCTGTGGCATCGATCCTGTCAGATCTCCGAAGCTAAGCAGGGTCAGGCCTGGTTAGTACCTGGATGGAAGACTGCCTGGGAACACCAGAAGCTGTAGGCTTGGGAGAAGGACCTCGCAACCCCCTCCCAAAAAATCAATCTGCCATTGAAAACCCTATGCACAGCAGAGAAGCACTGACAATAGTGTTTCCCCTGTTGTACAGAGGGTCGCTATGAGTCGGATACCGACTCGATGGCACCTAACAACAACAACAACAACAACATCTCTAGTAGCCAGGAAATGGAAGTGGGCACAGTTTCCATGGAGTGATGAATGGGCAAGGAAAATGTGATTTTTTTTTGGTAAATATATATGTTGTTGTTGTTAGGTGCCGTCAAGTCGAGTCCGACTCATAGCACCCTATACTCATATATTCACATATATATGTTTGTGTGCATGTGTGTGTACACACACAAACAATGGAATTATATATACACACACACACTAGAATCTGTTCATCCAAATGAAATTCTACCATTTGCAATAATAGCATAGATGGAAGTGAAGACCATTATGTTGTTAAGTGAAATAAGCTAGGTCCATAGAGATAAATACTGAATGATCTTATATGTGAAATCTGAGCATGCTGATCTCATAGAAGTTGAGAGCAGAATAGTGATTACCAAAGCTTGGGAGAGAATGGTGGATGTGGGATGTAGAAATGTTAATCAGTAGGTGCTATGCTATATTTAGATAGAACCAAGACCTTCTGGTGTGATATAGCACAGTAGTGTAACTCCTTGTTGTTGTTGTTGTTGTTAGGTGTCATTGAGTCAGATCTGACTCATAGCAACAGAACGAAACAGTCTCTGGCACTGTGCCATGTTGTTGTTGTTGTTAGGTGCCATTGAGTCAGTTCCCAACTCATAGGACCCTATGGAAAACAAATGAAACACTATTGTCATGCTTCTCTGCTATTCATAAGGTTTTTGGTGGTGGTTTTTCTGGGAGTGGGTTGCTGGGTCCTTCTCCCAAGCCTACAGCACCTGGTTTTCCTAGGCAGTCTCCCATCCAAGTACTAACCAGGTCCGACCCTGCTTTGCTTCCAAGATCTGACAGGATTGGATGCCACAGTGCTATGGCTGCAGGCTAACGCTGTGCCATACATAAAATCTTTTCTATGTTTGAGCCTATCTTTGTAGCCATTGTGTTTCTTCTCATTTTGAGTTATGCCACATCTGCAAATCTAGGTCCCAGGATATTTACTCCATTCCTATTTACATGATCAACTCTTCCTGGAGGAGGTGACTCTTCCTCAGACGTTTTCTGAATGCCTTCCAACCTAGGGGGCTCATTTTCAGACATTATATTTGACAGGGCTTCTCTGCTATTCATAGGGATTTCAATGGCTAATTGTTTCGGGAATGGGCTGCTGGGTCCTTCTCCCCAGTCTTTCATAGTCTGGAAGCTCAGATGAAATCAGTCTACCATGGGTGCCCCTGCTGAAATCTGAACTACTGGTCATGTAGCTTTCAGCACCACAACAATATGCAAGCTGTCGTGGCATGACAAGCTGACAGACCTGTGGGCGTGGACTACTCTATTAGTTAAATTTCAGTCTTTATTAGAATTTTGCCAGATTATCAATAAATACTTCTTTGTTCCAGTGACCATTCCAAGATATCACATCCTGTTTTCTTAATTCCTTCTAACTGTGACATTCTTATCTATATTTGTTTCCAAAACCTTAACAATATTGAAAACCACTGGCCAAATATTTTGAAGAAAATCCTCTAAATTTGAATTTAAGGCACATTTTTTCTTGTGACTTGACTTCAGTTAGGGACTTTGGGGAAGAATATCACAGAAAGACCCTGTCTCAAAATAAAATAAAAAGAAAATTAGAAGAGGCTGGAGGTACGGCCAAGTGGTGGAGTCCTTGCAAAGTATGTACATTATGTTAAAATGATTTATCATGGGATATGTTACTTTCAATTACTTAATCAGTACTTGTTGTTTTTTTCCTCCAATGTAAAACAACTATGTTTCCCTTCTGTATTCTGTGGAATTCAATAAGCAAGGTCAGTCAATCTCAGGGGACTAAATGTCATAGTCAATGTCCTGTGAGAGGAAATATCCACAGGTATTATTTGGAATTTTCTATAAGGAATATAGGTATTCTCTTTATCTCCACTTATTTATTTGATCATTTATTCATAAAATACGGTTAAAATTTCTCCCATTTTGTCTTGGGAGTGTTTCTGATTGGTTCCTGTGGTCCTCTGACATGTCTTCATTCTTTTGCCTTTTGATTACTCTCTTACTGTCTACCACTACAAGATACTGCATCTTGCCTGCCCTTACCCTAAACTTGCTGGCAGTCATACCACTGTGGTGTGCAATACCATCAGATCATGGAAGTTAGGCAAGTTTGGGCCTGGTTAGTACTTGGATGGGAGAATTCCTGGGAACACTAGGTACTGTAGGTTTGGGAGAAGGACCCAGCAACCTACCCCTAAAAAACAATCAGCCATTGAAAACCCTATGAATAGCAGAGAATCACTAACAACAGCGTTTCACCTATTGTACATAGGGTCTCTGTGAGTCAGACACGGACTTGATGGCACCTAACAACAGCAACAACACTAAATTTGACCACTTTTCCTAAGAACTTTGGTTTATGTAATCTAAGAGGCATTAGAAAGTATTAGAAATCAAGCTTTGGTTTCTAGATTTGCCTATTTTGCTCAGTTTATGAAAGAAGTCAGAGGATCCCTGCTATGTCATCTCAATTTTTTGCTAGAAATTCCAATCATCACAGACAAGGATTAAAAGTGTTCTCTCATTTTCTGATCATATTAGCTGTGTTGGTCTGTGCAGTCTGCCACAAGAAGATACCATAGAATTGGTGGTTTACAAAACAGAATTTTTTTTCCACATTCCTGCAGACTTAAAGTTCAAAATTAAGGTACCAATAGGATGACTTTCTCCTAACTCCTCTAACTGTGGCCTGCAGGTCTTACTGTGTCCTCACATGACCTCTCTTTCATGTACTCATACATAAACATAAAAGGGGTTAGCTTCCCTTTCCTCCCTCATGGCCTTATTTAAACTTCTCTCTTTAAATGTCTTGCTCCACCTGTAGTAATGCTATAGCCAGGTTGCAACACCTCAATTCTGGGGAACACAATTCGCTCTATAAGGAAAAGGCATTAAAATTTGAAGTTCATCTAACTATTTTGTGCTGCAAAAATTATCTATACTGAAATTAATAAACTGGGAATTTGGCTATTTAAGCAGAAGAAAAAAATCAACAAATATTCTGACTTTGAAATATGACTTTAACCTTTTCTTTTTGTTTTATGAGATCCTTTATACATTAACCACTGTTTGACATGTAATAGAAAATCTAAACCTCTAAGTATTTTTTGAGAAAATTGCCTTCTCACTTATTTTTGCTACCCTAGAAAACTGCAAGACTGAAAAGCCAAACAGTATTTACCACTGGGATTCCTGATATTGTTTTGAACTATATATGGCCAACTGTTTCTGAAAAAAAAAATGAAAGAACCAAGTTGTTGTTCCCTTCTTTGACAGTTCTCCTGTATTCTGTGTGCTCTCCAAAGTACCAATAGAAATATTTCCTTTTCTCCACTATGGCAGGTAAGAAAGGAACTAAATTGAATATAAATTAGATCAATTTGCCTTTCATTCTACTTTATTCCATTAAATTTTCCAGTTAAGTCAAAGCAAACAACTAGATGTTTTATTAATAATTTTATGAGTGCTTTTGTGAAAATCTGACAAAGTTTTGGCAACAAATCAAAGGAAATGAACAAATAATGAGAAAAGCAGATGCATACAACAATAAAAGCAATCAACATTGATTCTATTTTTGCATTTTGGTCCTTGGTGGCTTGTCTGTGAATTCCAATGATTAGTGCCTCAGGAAAACAATTTAGAGAAATCAGTGCCCATTTATTTTCTGCATTTTTACAGAGGTTGCAGAGATTGCTAAGCCTCTAAGTAACTATGTGAGAAAACTGCATAGTTTACAAGCCTATCATTTAAATGTTTTACTTCATATTTCATTTAAATATTTTCAAATTTACTAAAAGCTATTTTAATCAACTTATTTTATTTTATTATTATACTTTATTGGCAAAATGTAAATGTTGAAAATCTGTACCATAGTTTAAGAGATAGGTCAAGGATATTATTTATGGTTATGAAATTATATATAATATAATGTCAGTGCATAGTTCTAGTAGCATTATTTTTATCACTTATTATTTATTCATCTATTTTGCCTTTTTATATGAGACTTGAGGATCTCCATCTTAATTTATTGTTGAACTCATTTAAATATTTTTATCTTTTTGCATTTTCAATTGACAATAAATGCATATTACCTAAATATGATAAAAATGTCCTGAAATTTTTATGTTACTAACTTTTCTTTTTTTCCCATTCAGGTAGCCCTTGATGTATTATGGGTCTTGGGCACTTACAAGAAGCATATAAGACAAATTAAATGCTGATTTCACAATTTTATAGTGTAAAAATTCATATACTTATAACACGTAATAAGGTAACTTAGGACATTTTCTTTTTTTTTTGTTTTTTTTTTTACTTTTTTCTGAGACAGGGTCTCACTAAGTTATGCAGACTGCATCTGGTCTCGAACTTGTGATCCTCATTAGGACATTTTTTACATATGAAAATTGTTTATCTTCTCAGATTGTAGGGAAAACAGACATAATTTTAACCCTCTTTAGCTGATATTGTAAGATGTATAGATGTTTTGAAACATAGTCAAGGATGGCAACATGGTTGATAAGTAAGGTTTTCCTCTGACAAATCAATGTTCTTTGACTTTAAATAAGCCTTGGTACATCTTTGAAATATGACAATATGAACCTGGTCCACTATTTTTACTTTATTTTATTTTATTTTATTTTATTTTATTTTATTTTTTGCAGTACTAGGGGATTGAACCCAGGGCCTCGCACTTGCACGCTTTACAAATGATGGACCACTGAGCTGGACCCCAGTCCATCTTTTTCCACTTTTTTTGAGACAGGGTCTCGCTAAGTTATGTGGACTCCCTCTGATCTCAAACTTGCAATCCTCCGGCCTCTGTCTCCCAAGTCACTTGGATTACAGGTGTGCACCACTGTGCCCAGCTGAATCTGGTCCACTATTGTCCATGGGATTCATATTTTCATATTTAGCCAACCACAGATGAAAAATATTTTTTAAAAATTGTGTCTGTACTGAACATGTACATACTTTTGTCTTATTGCTATTTGCTAACAACTGTTTCCTAAACAATAGAAAATAACAAATATTTACATCACATTTCTATTCTATCAGATAATAGTAATAATATGGAGATATTTAAAGTATACAGTTGTTGTTGTTGTTGTTGTTGTTAGGTGCCGTCGAGTCATGTCCGACTCATAGCGACCCTCATATACAGTAGGAATACCTAATTTATAGATAAATACTATGTCATTTTATATAAGAGACTTGACCATCTTCAAATTTGGATATTTAATGGGGTCTTTGGATCAAACTTCCAAGAACATCAAAGAATGTTCCAAAAGTATGTTCCAAAATCTATATAATATTTGAGAACTGAACAATGGACATTTTGTTCAGTGATGACTTCTCTTTCCTATTATAATTCAAAATTTAAGAATTACACATAATAATGCACAACCGTTTTGCTGATGAATTTGAATTGACAATAAACAGGTGAATAAAATAAAAATGTTATATAATCCCATAATCCATTAATTTTAATTTAGTATTTTAGGGTTTATTTAAAAAATATTCTATTACCCAGTTATATATATCTGTGAACTATAACTTAGAAGTTTCTTTATCAATGATGAATTATATTTTCCTTGGAAGAAAGCAACAATCCCTTGAATCCATTAATTACCACCCCAGTCTTATAGATTTTGTATATATTAAGTTATTGACTGTGGCAATTGACAATGGCTATATAAACAGGAGCCATCATCCACCATTTGTATCTATTGCTAACTGGTATAATAAATACCGCAAGCCTCATAATAGGTAGAGGAAGGAAGGAAGTGAGAAGACAAAATAGGTACAATGGCTGAAGCAGGCTTCAGGGAAGATGCAATGGAATATCTTCAAGGCATAGAGGTAAATCAATAAATTAAAATGCATTTACTTGTGGATATTTGTCATACCTTGCTTATATATTTCCTTTTACATGGAACTTGAATTATTTTCAAAGCCAAGGCAACTTCAGCTAATATCATTTTAATGACACTTCTCAAGTCAACAGGTATTTAGAATGTTTATTTTCCTTTATGACTTCACTCCTTAAATAAGTACTACTACATATTTTAGAAAATTGGACATATGTAGGATATACCATCTTTTTCCAAATTTTTAAAGTTTTCAAACTAGTTTGATAAGAACATATATAACACATTACAAGTTGAGAATATGATAAACACGTGTATTGTGCTTATAATTTGTCAGGCAGTGTCATAAATATTTCATTCCTATGAATTCAGTTAAAATTCCCTGAACAATTTAAAAAAGATGTTAAGTCAAAAAGCCAAGATACAAACAATAGCTAGCAGATCCTACTTTCTTGAACTCAATGCTACTGTTAAAATCTACACTGAAAAATGCAATACAGGAGGAATATATAAAGTAAGACTTTTAAAAAATTGAATACAAGTTATCCATAAGAAATTTGATAGAAAATAAGACTAAAAGTTGTAATTTTTTTCTTATAGCTATGCAAGTCAAGGTGAGAAATTTTCATTTCAATCTTTAGCCACTAACAAAATAATTTTGGAGGAAAAAACATAAATTATAACATATTAGTACATTATTGGTATGTATTCCTTTGACTATTCACATATTTTCTCATTAATAAACTATATGTTGAATAGTTATCATATTCCAGGCAATAGGATTATCTGTAAGATTAAAAAGCACAATAAAAACACATTAGAATCTATGAAATATTAAATGTAAATAATACTGGGAATCAATTGTGCTTCTGACAGAATGAAGAAAAAAATTATTATGTTATTATGTAACCAAGGGTTAAATTTACATTTATCTTTAAATTCTGACAGGATACATGATATATCTGGATCACAGAATAGATTTTTTTTGTTTTGATTTTGCTTTTTGATGTCCTAGGGATCGAACTCTTGTTCTTATTCATGCTAGGCAAGCTCTGTCACTGAGCTAACTTCTCTAGCTCTTTTCACTTTGTTTTGAAACTTAGGCTCACTAAGTTGCTCAGGCTGATTACTAAATTGTGATCATCCTGTTTTGGCATCCAGAGTAGCTGAGATCAAAGGCCTTTGCTACTACGCCAGGGAGAAGAAATGTTTTATTACGGCAAAATGTGCAGCCAAATTAGCATCTTGAATTAGTTCTCTTTTATCTCATAAGGCAAAACAATGGAACCAAGGTACTAATCCATACTTGCAGTGAGATGTGCACCACAGGGAGAAAACTTGAGATCATGAGATCTAAAGCACATCTCCAAAGAATGAAGAGAAAGGCTTCCAAACAAATCCTTTTTGAAAGGGAAGGGTCATTCCCTAAATTTTGTTAATCTTCAACTATAAAAAATGTTTCAGAGATTGTGTAAAGTTATCTATGGGTTTAGTACCCTCATAACATACACTGGACCTGAGTATCCAGAAAAGTTCAGATTCCAGGGCAGGGATCTAAAAGGCTAGAGGAGAAGAGAATAGAGATTCTAAGAAAGAGAAGTTTATTTCTGCAGCAGGGAACAGACAACCTAGTGACTATTTTTACTGTGAAGTCATAACTTATACACAACTTACATCTCCTCTATAATCAATCAAACACTGGCCAAAATACATTAAAAAGCTCAGTCTCTGCAATGGGCAACAAAGGCTACAAGACTGTGCTCTCTGAGAGAAATGACATAAATAAGGTGAACACTACAAAGGCACCAATTTTTTGCAGCCAACCATTTCTGAACCATACAGAGGGGGAAGGGTCCCATCTAGAGCCTAACAGTGTCATAGAGAGGTGGAAACAAAGAGCAACGAGAGAAGCTGAGTTATTGGAATGTGTAAGTACAGCATGGTGGAAAAGTTGTCTACACAGAAAAATAGCTCCAATGATCTAAAGAGGCATATATGTGGGTCTTTGGCTCAATATTCATTTGTGCATGCATAGTATAAAACTCTATTTGGCAATGTAAGAGCAATGACCAAACAATCATAAGTTGAAAAATCTCAAAGCTCACACATTGGTAGATATTTTATTCTTTTCAGGAAGAGTGGTGGGAAATTAAATAAATGGTACATTCAATGGGGATAATAGAAGAGTCAAGCCTTAATGATAGAACTAAGAAATTCCTGGAGTTAAGACTATCTTATAGCTTTCCTAACTAAAATGTAAACTCCTATGGCCTGAATTTTGTTATATGTTAAAGCCAAACCCTCCAACGTGATGGGTGACATTTATGAGCAGGACCTTATGGAGATAATTATAGCATGGGAATAGAGCCCCCCAAATGGTATTAAAGTCCTTATAAAATAAGAAAAAAATCTGCTGATATCTCACAGCTGAGGTTTGCTTACATGGAGCAGAAAGCTGAGTCATGAAGTGATGTGAACAGTAGCTGTGACAAATTTCTGGAGGCCACATGTGGACTAAACTGAGCATAACAAATTCCTTAGTGCTTGCAGTATTATAACCCTCCTCCTTTCTTGGTTTTATTTCTACAATTTCAACTAGACTCTCATCATAAAGAGCCAAGATCCTTGTTACTCTAGCAGGAAGAAGGTAAGAGTACTCACTTTGAGTAAATACTTTATCAGAGCCTCAGCCAGCATACTGGAAAAGGAATTTATCTAATTCCATCCCTTTCTAGACTTATTTCCTCACCTAAGCATGAATGAGCGAAAGCAATCTAAAGTACATATTTGTGAAATTTATGTCCTATGGACACAGGCCCAATGAACAATTAAGATCTAATCATAAAATAATAGAGGGGACTCTCCCCATCCTTCACATTTTACCATAGCAAGAGGAATCAAATTTAACATTTTTGGATTAGAATTGAAAAAGCTGTAGAATGAAGACTATCTTCAAGGCAGAGAATAGAAATGATAATAACAGAGTCTGAAGCCTCTGATACCTACAGCTGCAACAAACACTAAATTCAGCCTAACTTCTACAGATTTTAACATGAAACCTCACACTAAAGTTCTTTAACAAAACATCATTTTATACCACACACGGAGTCCAACATTCAACAAAAATTTCAAGGCATATTAAAAGGCCACAAAAAATCACTATCTGAAAAGAAAAATCAAATAACAGAATCAGACCCATACATGAAACAGATGTTGGAATAATCAGTCAAATTAAAATAATGACATTGAGAGTGAATATGTTAAGGACTCTGGTGGAAAAAGTAGGCAATAAACAAGAATAGAGGAAAATGTAGAAAAGAAGTGACTGAGACAGATAATTGAAAGGAAATGAAGAATGCCTTTGATGGAATCTTCAGTAGCTTGGAGAGTGAGGTCAAAATATGTCAATAGTACTTCACAAACTGAAATACAAAAGAGAAAAATACATTAAAAATTGAATATCCATTAACTATGAGATAATTTCAAACAGCATATGTATGTTGAGGTGACTGATTCTACCACCCAATACTAGGGTGCCAAAAGAAAGTATATGCAATTTAAGAGGTGTTATCTATGTGTTACTTTTCAAAGTTAAATTGAATTATGGTAGAAATATGTAGTATAATTATCACTCAAAAAAGCATTAGTCTCTAGGTTTGGTGGTGCATGCCTATAATCCAAGTCACTTGGGGGGAAGGGTAAATGATGGAAGGTAGGAGGACCAAGAGTTTGTGACCAGAGGTAGCCTATGCAATTTAACAAGACCCTGACTCAAAATAAAAAAAAATTATAAAGGGAGCTGGGGATGCAGCCCAATGACAGAATACTTACAAAGTATATGCAAGGCCCTGGGTTCAACCCCTAAGTACTGCAAAAAAAAAAAAAAATCAAATGGATGCTAAAAATTACCACATGACAGGCAGTACAGGCAAAGAAAGTAGTGGAAGCATAGTTGTCATTTGAACAGCACAAAATCATTTTGAAATATATAAAATTTGAGAATGTTGTGGAAGTATACCAGGACCTCTAACATGTCTAATAATTTCACACATTCTTGGTAAGTCTTAGATATGTGGTGTTGTGTATGATGTATACAAGTGAAGATCCAAGAGGTTTTTCCACTGCAAACCCTGCATTTTCTGCTATGGTAAATATTTTGAGGACTTCTTGTAATTGCGGAATTCAAACATGACTTGTATTCGTATTTTGTTACTGGTATGTCTTGTACATTATGATTTTATTTATTTATCTATTTATTTTTCTTTTTTTCCCAGTACTCTGGAGTTGAACCCAGGGTCTCATATAGACTTTTTGCAAGTGCTTTACCACAGGGATACTCCCTGAAGATACATGTCATTTATTTATTTTTTAATTTGAGACAGGGTCTCCCTAAGTTATGCAGGCTGCCTCTGGCCTCTAACTCATGATCTTGCCTCAGCCTCCCACATAAAACCAAGTGTGCTCCACTACACCCATCTCTTGAGTATTACAACTTTAATATATTTTTCCTTTCTTAAAATGAGTATTCATTTTTTGGAACAGCTGCAAGTCTATTTATTTGCACCTCTACTCCTTAAGAACTGGAAGATCCTGCAGATACTGTCTCAATCCATCTAGTTGAGGGTCTTCCATCTTTTCTATTGACCTGCCATTCTCCCAAATATGATATACTTCTCCAGGAATTGGTGCTGATTACATGTCCAAACCTTTGCATTCCAGTCACCAGTGATTATCAGTATGTCTTGATTGCATCTTTGATCTATTTCAGATTGCAGAAGCTGATAGAAGTCTTCCCTTTCTTCATTTGTTGCCTTGGTGGTGGGTGCATAAATTTGAATAATAGGCATATTAACTGGCCTTCCTTGTAGGCGTATGGATATTATTCTATCATGACAACATTGTATTTCATGACCGATCTTGAAATGTCTTTTTTGATGATGAATGCAACCGCATTTCTCTTTAGTTTATCATTCCCAGCATAGTAGACCATATGACTGTCTGACTCAAAATGGCCTATGCCGGTCCATTTTAGCTCACTGATGCCTAGAATGTCAATGTTTATGCGATCCATTTCTCTTTTAACGATTTCTAATTTGCCTAGATTCATACTACGGACATTCCATGTTCCAATTATTAATGGATGTTTACAGTTGTTTCTCCTCATTTTGAGTTGTGTCACATCATCATGTTGAGCACCCTGGGGTTTTACTCCATTTCCCTCATCACGGTAGACTCTACTTGGAGGAGGCAACTCTTCCCCAGTAGTCTTTTGAGTGCCTTCCAACCTGGGGGCCTCATTTTCCGGCACCATATCTGACAGTGATTCTTTGCTATCCATAGGGTTTTCAACGGCTAGTTGTTTCAGGAGTGGCTCGCCAGGTCCTACTCCCTAGTCTATCTTAGTCTGGAAGCTCAGCTGAAAACCTGTCCACCTTGGGTAACCTTGCTCATGTCTAAGGTTACAGTGGCAGAGCTCTCAGCCTCATCGCAACATGCAAGCCCCCACGGCAAACTGACAGACATGTGGGGGCTCTGATGGTAAAATAATTAATACAAGGATGCATATATAGCATAAGAAAAAGAGAAGGAGAATAGA
>VMDO01007354.1:0-58515 GCA_007922755.1 Pedetes capensis
TTTTTTAATATTTTATTTTGAGGCAGGGTCTCACTAAATTGTATAAGCTGCATTTAGCCTGGAACTTATGATTCTCAAGCCTGAGCCTCCTGAGAAGCTGGGTTTACAGACTTGTGCTAGTATGTCCAACTTTATTGCTGCTTTCAAACATAATATAATATGTAGCCAGAAAGTATGAGACTTCAACATTGGCTCACTCATTTATGAGCAATATGTACTTGGAGAGGTATTTAACTTACCTGAATTTCAACTTTCCCTATTTATAAAAGGCAAATAATAACTGTCTCTATGGCTGTTGAGAAGATGGAATTAGATAATTGTATATGTTACTATCTTAGTGATGGCCATTTAGTGGATAGATTAAGGATAGAAATTATTTTTAATAAGAATTGTTAAGCTTTTTGTCATATTAAAAGTTTAAGAAACAACTGAAAATGAGGTACCAGCCTAACAGAACACAGAATTTTCCCCTTGCAAGAGGTGAATACAGATGGAAGAGGCTTCTTGTTGTTGTGGTTAGGTGTCCTCAAGTCAGTGTCTGACTCATAGGGACCCTATGTACAACAGGTGAAATGCTATTATTAGTGCTTCTCTGCTATTCAAAGAGTTTTCAATGGCAGATTGTGGGGGGTTTTTTTGGGGGGAGAGGGTTGCCGGGTCCTTATCCCAAGCCTACAGCACCTGGTGTTCCCAGATGATGTCCCATCCAAGTACTAACCAGGCCCAACCCTGCTGAGCTTCTGAGATCTGTTGGGATTTTTCACCACAGTGGTATGGCTATAGGCTTACTTTCCTATTATTGGATCTTAAAAATCATTTCCTCATGGATGTCTTCCTGAAAATGTCCTTCATAACATATTAATTCATTTGTAGCTTCATACTTATAAAGCATGTGTCTGTCATTTCATACATTTCATGAGTAAAATGATCATTTTTATTTTATTTTACTATTGCATTCCCAGAATCTAACACTTGCATGGCTGAAATTGGGTACATTTTAGGTACTATTTCTTAAAGTAGCAATCAAAGGATGGACAAAGAAGTTAATGTAGTCACATTCAAATATTACTTGATTTAAGAAATGACTGAAATTTCATGTCAAATATATTGTACAGAGGATTTGAAAATGTGACAGTCCTTAGAAAAATTACTTGCTTAAGTTTTTTGTTTTCTAATTCCAAGTGTGTCAGTCACCTGGTATGCTACTGTGACAGAGAAATCTAAAACAAACTTATGGGATAAGAGATTTACAGGATTTCTATCAATAGAGACAAGGCAGGCATATGGCATGATGGAAGGGCATGTATAACAGGAGCTCTGTCAGAGAATCTCACATCATGGCAGATCAGAAGCAGGGAGCAGGAAGAGAAATCAGAATCAAGAGTCTGGATAAAATCTTCCAAAGTCTTACTCCTAGTGACTCATTTCCACTAAGCTAGATGCTATTTTTCAAAGTTTCTATATCCTTCAGAAATAGAACCACTGGCTGTGGACCAAGCATTAAAACCCATGACCTTTGGTGATATTTTGAATTCAAACCATGATATTCCACCCCTTTTCCCCTAAAGTCCATTCCCATCTCATATTGTAAAATGTATTTAGTCCAACTTCAAAAGTCCCCAAGTCTTAACAGTCTTAAATACGTTCAAAAGTCCAAGTCCAAAGTCTTCACTTTGGCAACTTAAGGCAAACATAGCTGTGAGCACCAGCAACTCTATGTACCACAGAATGAAATAATTCCTGACATTGTGCCATATACATGACTTTTTAATATTTAAGCCAATTATTGCAACCACTGTGTCAATGTATCTAGTTGAGGGTCTTCCTTTTTTCTATTGATCTGTCACTTTTTTAGACCTGATATTTTTCTCCAGGGCTTGGTCCCTCCTGAACACATGCCCAGTCTAGCCATCCTTGATTCCAAAGAGCACCATGGTTCGACTCCTTCTAAGACAGATCTGTTGGTTCTTTTGGCAGTCTATGGTATATTCAATATTCATCTCCAGCACCAAAATTGAAAAGCATCAATTCTTCTGTCTCCCTTATTCAATGTCCAGCTTTTATAACCATGATGTGTCAGAAAATGCCATGGCATGAATCAGGTGTACTTTCATCTTCACTGTAACATTTTTACAACACTTTAAAGAGGTCTTTTGAAACAGCTTTTCCCAATGCAATGCATCTTTTGATACTTTGACTGCTGCTTTCATGGGTGTTGACTGTAGAATCAAGTAAAGCAGAATCTTGTACAACCTCAAGCTTTTCTCCATTTATCATGAAGTTCCATACTGACCCCATTGTAAGGATTCATGTTTTCTTGATGTTGAGGCAAAATTCATAATGAAAGTTGTGTTCTTTGATCTTCATCAGTAAATGTTTCAAATCCTCTTCAGTTTCAACAAGCAGAGTGGTGTCATTTGGATAATGCAGGTTGTTAATGTATCTTCTTCCAATTGTGATGTTAAATTCTTCTTTATAAAGTCCAGTTTCTTGGAATATTTGCTCAACATAGAGACTGAGCCTGCAGCCTTAGCCCTGTGGCATCTGATCCCATCAGATCTCAAAAGCTAAGCATGGTCGGGCCTGGTTAGTACTTGGATGGGAGACCACCTGGGAACACGAAGTGCTGTAGGCTTGGGAGATGGACCCGACAACCCACTCCTAAAACTCAATCTACCATTGAAAACCCTATGAACAGCAGAGAAGCACTGATAATAATGTTTCCCCTATTGTATGTAGGTTTTCTATGAGTCAGAAAGGATATAGTCCTTTCACATGCCATTCCTAATTTTAAACCAGGTAGTTTGTTTGTTTGTTTGTTGTTTATTTTTATGTTCAAATGATTGCCTCTGGGTCCCTGTGCAGATTGCTTATGAGTACAATTAAGGTCTCTAGTATTCACATTCTTTGCACATCAGTTCTTTTTGGTATAATGACTCTGTATTTCTTCTATCTTCTTTTGGTGTTTCCTGTGTTATTTAGTATTTTCCCTATAGAATCTTCCCCTATTGCCACCGGAGGCTTGAATTTTTTCTTCAATTCCTTAAGTTTGAGAAAAGCAGAGCATATTCTTCACTTTTGGTTTTCTATCTCCAGCTCTTTGCACATGTCAATATAATATTTGATTTTTTCTTTTTGAGCTTTCCTTTGAAATCTGTGTTTAGTTTTTTTAACTTTGTTATATCTTCTTTTTACTTCAGCTGCTCATTGTTCAAGAGCAAGTTTCAGAGTTTTTTTTGACATGTAATTTGGTCTTTTCTTATTTTGCTCTCTTTTTAATAACCTTTTGCTTTGGTCATGAGTGATGTCTTTGATGTCATGCCACAGCCTGTCTGGTCTTCAGTCATTATTGTCAAACACATCAAGCCTGTTCTTGGGATGGTCTCTGAACTCAAGGGTTGTATACTCTTGTCATACCTTGGCTCTTGTACACTTGTTCTAATTTTCTTCAGTTTCAATATTAACCTTCATTGAGTAGTTGATGAGTTCATCTTCAGCATCTGGTCTTTTTCTAACTCTTGATATTGTAGTTTCCCATTGTTTCTTTTCACAAATGTAGTCAATTTTATTACTATATGCTCCATCTGGTGAATTCTATGTGTAATAGTAGTTGTTGTTGTTAGGTGCTCTCCAGTCCTATTTGTCTCATAGTAACCTTCATAGAGTTTTCAATGGCTCATTGTTTTGAGATTGCTTTGGGAGTGGTTTGTCACATCCTGCTCCCACATTTTTGTTGGTGAAAAAATGTATTTGCAATGAAAAGGTCACTGGTCTCACAAAATTCTATCATGCCATCTCCAGCATCATTTCTGTCACCAATGCCATATTTTCCAAATACTGAGCCATCTTCTTTGTTTCCAACTTTTTCATTCCATTCACAAACAAGTGGGCTGGGATTTATATCAGTTGGTAGAGCGCTGAGCAGCAGTCTCTGAGGTCCCGAGTTCAATTCCCAGCACTGCAAAAATGGGAGAAGGGCCTGGCAATCCACTTCCAAGGCAATCCCGAAAACAGTCAGCCATTGAAAACCCTATGAGGGTCCCTATGAGTCAGATACCGACTCGATGGCACCTAACAACAACAACAACAACACCACAAACAATTATCAGTACATCCTGCTAGCATGTTTCATCTATTTCAGATTTCAGGAACTGGTTAAAATCTTCCCTATCTTAATTTGTAGCCATAGTGGTGGTTGTATAAGTTTGAATAATAGTCATATTAACTGGTCTTCCTTGTAAGTGTATGGATATTTTTGTATCACTGACAGCATTGTACTTCAGCACATATTTTGAGATGTCTTTTTTGATTATGAATGCAACCTCATTTATTTTTAAGTTGTCATTCCCTGCATAGAAGACATATGACTATTTGATTCAAAATGGCTCATGCCATCCATTTTAGCCCACTTATGCCTAGAATATTGATGTTTTTCACTCTATTTCCCTTCTGATGATTTCTAATTTTCCTAGATTCATACTATGTGCATTCCACGTTCCAACTGTTAATGGATGTTTACAGTTATTCCTTTTCATTTTGAGTCATGCCACATTAGCATTTGAAGGTCCCTGGGCCTTTTCTTCATTCCCATAGTTAGGATAGACTCTACTATGAGGAGGTACCTCTTGTTCAGTTGTGTTTTGATTGTATTCCAACCTGGGGGGTTCATTTTCAGGTACTATGTCTGACAGTGTTTCTGTATTATTCATAGAGTTTTAATGGCTAAATGTTTTGGAAGTGGGTTAGCCATGTCTTTCTCCCTAGTCTTTCTTAGTCTGGAATTTCTGCTAAAACTTGTCCATCATGAGTAGCCTTGCCAGTATCTGTAATACTGGTGGCATATCTTTCAGCATCACAGCAACATGCAAACCCCTACAGTATGGCAAACTGACAGATAAGTGGGGGAATGCCCTATAGAGTCCTCATTTTCCTCTTACACCCTGTGAACCCTATCTTCATTTCTATTGGAGACAGTGCTCTGGTATTCCATGAATTCACCAGAACTGCCCTTCAATCTCTGGTCTCTTCAATGTTGCAACAATCCCAGGAGGAAGAACATAACTGGTCAGCTTTTGTTTCTTGTTCCCCAAACACACCCTCCACCATGACTCATGATACTGCAATTTCTTAATAAATACTTTTATGCTATCAAGAAGGAGTATACATATGAGTTCCTTTGCTCTGGTGTATCTTTAGGCTCAAATCTGAGTTTTTGGTAAGGATAGAAAGAGACAGAACATACAAATGAGTTCCAGTTAAACTATTTGGCTGCCATAGCATTCCAAATCTTCTGTTTCCCATATCTCCAAACTCTTCCAAACTCCACCTATAAGCAAGTTCCAACTGTTTAAGAATCACATGGTCAAGTTTCAGCATAGAAATACCCTCACTTTCAAGGACCAATTTTCTGTATTATTCAGATGATAGGTTTCTGTGACAAAGAAACTGACCAAAACAAACTTATAGGGGAAAGATTTTTTGAGACTGTGCTATTAGAGGATTTCCATCCATAGAGGCAGGTCAGCCATATGGCATCATGGCAGGGCAGGCAGGGTAGGGCATATCACAGAGAACTTCACATCATGGCAGATAAGAAGCAGAGAGCAGAATGAAAATTCAGAGCTGTATGTCTTCTAGATAAGAACTTCCAAAGTCTCACACCCAGTGATTTATTTCTGCTAAGCTAGATTTTACCTCACAAAGTTTCTATAGCCTCTACAAATAATGCCTCCATATTGAGTACCAAATGTGAAACACATGGCTTTTATGGACATTTTAGATTCAAATCTTGACATCAAGATTTATTTAATCTCAAGCGAGCTTCTATTCTTAAAAATTTCCAACAAGCCTTTCTCTAAATCCATCAAAAATCATTTAGGAAAAAAGTCATTCTTTACACAGAAGGTTTGATTAGAAGGTATTTAAGTCACTAGCATCAAGATCCAGTAAGTTATTTCATGACTGAATTTAGCAATAAATTGAAAAAGGACTATATAAAAATGCAAGTAAAGCTACTATCAAAGAGCACACATGTTCACAGGTTTAAATTAGGATCAAATTTTCTTTTGGTGGTGATCTAGTTATTTATACTTTGGAGACACTAACTAAATACACTAATTATTGGAATAGCTTCCTTAGTATACAGAAAGACAGAGATCTGAGTGTTAATAATTTAAGTAAGTTATTTCATAAAGATAAATCTCATTAAATCAGAAGAAGTAAGTAGCTAAACCTGCTTGCTTTCCTAATTTCAGTTACTCTGCATATTTTCTCTTATCAAGATAGTGGTTAATATTGAATAATAGGCTCAGTATAATATTGATTCAGCCTCTTCCAGTCACTCTTCAACTTCTCAATAACCCCAGGAGGAAGAACCTAAATGGTAACTTTTCTTTCCCTGTTTCTTAAATGTACCCTGTACCATGTCTCATGACATTGAAATTTCTATATAAATGGCTGTATGCCATCACAAGGGAGTATACATATGAGTTCCCAGCTCTGGTGTACCTTTAAGGTCAAATCCATGTTGTTGGTTAGGATAGAAAGAGATAGCACATTCAAACAAAGAAAACTATTTGACTGTCATGGAAATAATTGTACTGCTGATTGTATAGAAAAATCAAAGGTCAGAAAAACATCTGAAATTCATAAGTTAAATAGTATATGGTTTCTTAGACTTGGCACAATTGACATTTTGGGCTGGATAGTATATTTCTGTGTCAGGTTGTCCTGTGCAGTGTAGAACAATTAGCAGCCTCACTGTCCTCTCCCCACTACCCATTAGATACCAGTGGTAACTCCCCCGTGCTCCCCAGTTGTAACAAAAATGTCTCTATTCTGTCTTGGATTCCCTTGGGACTAAAATCACTCCCACTTGAGAACTACTGAGTTAGAGATAGTAGAATTCCCTGGTACTAGAATAATTTTCTTACATTAATGCCATTAGAAAATTAAGCAGGTCCTCAGAGATAGGTATAAAATGTGCCTATTCTGATCATTCTTGGTCATTACACTGAAACTAAGTAGTTAAGAGTAATTCCATATGGGATGAATCCAAAGATAAAATTATAAGTTGATACAGTGCAATTTCATGATGACTCTTTGTTATAAAAACATACTCCCATGCAAAGGCAAAATAGGGATATGTATATGTTTAAATACTGTATACATTCTGATTTTAAGTCAGAAAATATATTAAAATGTATTAAAAGGAAGATTCTTTTCTTCATAACTGACAATATGGAGATTAATAAGCCTAATTTATCTCTGACTAGTATTCTTTAGAGAATGTGTGGTTGCCATGGTTGTGGTTGTATGTGTCTATGTCTATGCACAGCTTATATACTTTTGAACATGACTATGCTGCCTTTTAACTTCGAGATTTTTATTTGTAACCAATTACAACTACATCTTTTCTTCTGTGTTTCTATCAAGAGGTGCTAAGTGGAAACTTTGTTTGATATATTTAATTTATAGCATTTGCGTTTGCTTACATCAGAACAAAAGAAACTTTCTTAAAGGGAGTTGGTAAATATTCTGTATCAAAAAACATCAGTGGTAAGCATTTTGCAATTTAACTCCACATGCTTCTCTTTTCCATATATAGTTGATTACTCTCTCAAGGAGCTCAGTATGCTCAATATGAGACATGAATGCTCTGCAAAAGTCTAACCAGCAAGGAAAATAAAACTGACAACAAAGGCACTGAAGCATTAAACAATCAGAAGAGTTTAGAATTGTCTTTCTTTTGATGTCATTTGTAAAATAATTCAGATTTTTCCCTTCTACTTTACCCGTGGAGCTTTTGACTCCCTTATATAAAATTCTGATTTTGGTATTTTATACCTCCAAGATGTCCTTCACTAATGTCAGAAAACAAAAATACACTTCAACAGAGTACTCTATGGCTACTATAGGGGAAGAGGCCATTATCTGAGATGGAATTAGGATGCAATCTACGTGGATTATATACTTACTAGGTGATTTGATGCATAAAACCTGTGTTTCATATTTTATAATATACCAATTAACAATAAGATATATCATGCTGTTATAAAAGGGGGGCATATCTAAATCCTATTGTCTTCTGATCCATTTACCCATGTGGCCAATCAGAAGGAAAATCAGAAGGCAAATCTCTCCAGCACTTCTCTATTGTGACCTGGAGTGGCATAAGAAATTGACCCTCTTAAATGTAAGAGGTACAGCAGCTCACTTCATGAATTCTTTCTTCTGTGTATTATTGGTTCACTATTTTTCTGTAAAGTTCAATGAAGTTCATTAGCTCATCTGAAGAGAAAGGGACCAGTACTTTGACACAGATTCTCTCTGTGACTTTTCTAATTAAATCTCTTCCATCAGATGAAGAGCTGCCCTTTTTACTTGACAAACATTTGTTCTAATTTGGCCTTGCTTGATTTTTTCAGTGCTTTTATGTCCCCCCCTCCCCCCTCTATACCCACTAGCATCTGTTAGTAAGAAGATGGCTCTGGCTGACATTTACTCTGAATATGCTTGCTTATTAAAATATTTCAATGTTAGATAAGCTTATCAGTTGAAAAATACAATATGGTTCTGGAGAACTAGTGGAGCTCATCTTTAAGAATGTTTTCTTATTCTGGTGCAGCTTAGTTTTTATGAGATAATAATGAAGCTATTCACCCATGGATATACAGTCTATGGAATATATATATATATATATATATATATATATATATATATCAAAACTTCTCTCTTAATTTTCTCTAAAGTGTAAAAATTACACTTTGCCTAGAGAAACATAGGGATTAAAGTTATAGTTAAAATAAAATAACATAAAGCACTAGGACAGGTCATATTTGAAAGTAAAACTAAATGCTCGGTGATACCATCTGTCTGACTTCAGACAGAATGCAACTATGGAAGGAGTTGACAACTCAAACATACTTAAATTCCAAGAATTTCTTTACAGTCCTTGATACTGCTTAGTAAAATCTGCCAGGTGTCTGGCTGATTGGTGACTAATCCTTCAGGAAGATTCTTCTTCATAGACAAAATGATGATGTATAAGGCTAAGTGCTCACCTAGGAGCAAGTTAATGGTCAGGGCTTTGAGTGTTTACCCTGGACTTCAGAAAGGCACACTCTGTCAGTGACAAGCCTTGCTACATTCAGTTTATTCTCCTATTTTCTTTAACACTATCCAGTGCTATTAGATTGCCAGCCATGTAGTCTGTAAGTAATAGGTTGCAATAGCAGCTGAAATTGACAAGTGCTTAGCCCAGAGCATGGATTGAATGTAATTCATAGAGTTCCCAAGTTAATTTCCAATACCTATTTCATCAAGGCAGACTGATAGATGGCTGCCAGCATCTTTTGGCTTTATCTGTAAATCCCTATGTCTTTTACTACCATCATTTCATTTTTTTATATATTCCATCCTTTGCATTTGTTCCTCCCCATTTCCATAACTTCAAATGGAGCTTCTCTCTAGGCACATCAGTCATTTAGGTTAGAGGCCCTTGCAGCTAAATGCAAGACCTTCAAATGTTATTGAAGTGCATTTTTTCCATGTGGCCCTGTTTAAAGTGATGCTTCTTTAGGGACTGCAGGGTGAAATATGAAGTTATCTGGGAGAGTAAATCTAAGATGTTGGACAGATGGTGAAGCGTCAGTGCATCCAAAGAAATGCATTTCATTTTTATACAGGGGACGCTCTCAATCAATTTGGGCTTCAGAAAACAGTTGCTTGTATTGCATCAGCAGCATTTTTTTTTTTTTTTTGGTCTTTAACAGATCAATAGTGAAGCTTACCATTCTCTAGTAGATTTTTAAAAAAATTCATGAAAGTAATGAACTTAAAAGAAAGGTAAAATTCAAAAAGGGAAAATTTTTAAAAAGATTAAGTGCTTATTAAAAATGGAACAGTGGTTGCCCCTAACAGATCAAGTAGAGTGACTGTTGGTAAAATGTAAAACTCATTTACAATATGGGACATAGAAATTTCATTTTTCACCCTAAGTATGTTTTGAGAACAATCTTTACAGAAGCTCATATTTAAACTTTGCAAAATGACTCTTTTTCATTGAATGTCTAAAGCTTCTATTTATACTACATACCTTTAACAGCCTTCTAAATCACACTCTCTGTCCTCCTCTGTTACCTTGAGTCCTATGCCACCTGCCACTTCCTTCAAATCACTCTGCTTTCACTTAGCATTGGAAGAAACATTTTGAATGCTGGTTATTCTATTGTGGCACTGTTATTTGAAAAATATTATATGATAATCTAACAATATTTCCCTATGTATTACTTACACACATGTGTATATATGAATATATGTGCGTATATATATACATAATTCAGTGTATGTACTAGATATTTTCTTCTGTAGTAATGATTTACCATTTAAGAAGTATTAAATAGCTTATGTTAAAACTGATTTCTTCAATTAATATGAAGTCTAATCACACTTTAGAAAAAATCAAACTAATTCATATGAATCACTTAAAGGTACACTCATTTCTTCAAAACTATGAACTTTCCAGAGTCATATGGAGATTTTCCCAAAGTGCTGTTTCTATATTTCAAAAATGACACATGCTTTATAATTGATTGCTTGGCAATGCTGGAATTCTAATGAGAGTTTCCTATAAGGGAAAAAATTATCTTGGTAATAGTATTGAATGCTAGAGAAGAGATGAATAATGCCATAGGCTCCAGAGCATGGATTGGCATTATTTTCCTGTAGAAAGCCAGCAAAATGGTAAATATTTTTGGCTTTGTGAGCCATGTGGTTTCTGTGGCAACTACGCAACTCTGTCACTGCAGTGTGAAAGCAGCTGTAAACAATATATAAACAAGTGGGCATGGCTGTATTCCAATAAAACTTTATTCATAAGAACAGGTGGCAGAACGTATTTACTGTCCCCTGCTCTGGAGCAAAGGTTTGGAGTCACATAGGTCTGAGCTTGAATCCCAACTCTCTCATTGACTAGTTATGTGACTGAGGGCAAATTACTTAATCTTTTTTGTGTTTCAGCATCTTCTTTTTTAATATATGAATAACATCCAGTGCATAAGATTTTCAAATGACACATTACCTTGCAATACATTATAGGTGGTAGTAAGCAGAAATATTGATGCTAGAAGATAGCAGGGTTAACCTATTTTAGGAACATCAGAGGATCGACAGTTAAGGAGGAATGGGTCAGAATAGCATGAACAAGAGGAATAATTTTTATTGGCCAAGTATAGTCCTAGGAGGCAAGGAAAACATATCCTTGCCTCAGGTCTCAAGGGGGCTCATAATTGATGTGGAAAGGATAGTAAAATTTTACACATTCAGAGTAATTGAGGAGGAACCCCTTCTGGATCATTGAAAAGTCTGAATTATATGATGTTTTCTGTAGGAAGCAGTTTTGTTGTTTCCAAGTACATACAGTAATTGGCAAAACATCTAAGAAGGTATTGCCAAGTAGACTTCCTGCTGGCATGTTTAAGTGAAAAGCTGAGACTGATTTAAAATTAGCATATTATTATATGCATATGAAAATGGCCCAAATAAATTTCTTAAAAATAGTTTCTCTTCTTAGATAAGTTAAATTTTCTTCTTAATTTATTACATGAAAAAATACCCAAATAAAACCAGGCAGTTTTCAGGTATTGTGCTTCCTCATTGGGATTCTTTTCTCTATTTAACTTTCTATAACTTAGTGTCCCAGTTAGAAAACATGTCCTTGGAATATCAGCATTTCTTTGACCTTTCCATCCTCACTGGTATTCTGAATTCTCCCAGATAGTTCAAAATAGATTGACATAGTTAATTATTTTTAAATGAAGATCTGATTCATTCTATAGAATGACTGTTCACAATAAATTTACAAGCGTACAGAGTATTACATTAAGATGTTAGCTGAGTGTATATTTAAGACATTACATGAATCTTTATAGGTGGACATTATTGCCACTCTTCTTTCCATTTTGCATTTCTTTGTATGGGCCATCAATTTTAGGGTAGTTATTCTACTTAACAATTCCCCTTCTTGATCACCAGCCTGTGGCACTATTGGGAGATGGTGGAACCTTTAAGATAAGGACCTAGTAGAAGACAGTTAGGTCACTGGGAGTATATCCTTTAAGGGAATACTAGGACCTTGGCCCTTCCTTGTTTGTATTTTGCTTCCCAGTTATAATGAGGTGAAAGGTTTCCTCTACTACGAACGTCCACTATGAGGTATTGCCTCAACACAGGCCCAAGTAAACATGGACTAAAACCTTTTAAACTGTAAACCAAAATAAATCTTTCATCTTTTTTAAAAAAGTTGCCCATGTCAGAGCCGCAACTATATAGTGGGTTCTATCTTCTGTCTCTTAAAACCTTGAAATAAATGGAGGCCTCCATTCATTCACTTTTATTTATTTAGTCAGCTACATTTTTTTTTTTAGTACACTTTGTGCTTAGCTTTATCCTTGGCACTGAAAGTACAAGGATGAGCTTGTTATTGTTCCAGTGGGGTTTCCTTGGAGACTTGGGCTGTATCATTGTAGTCTTGTGGGCTTTGCTAATAGCTACTTGAACTTGATGCTTGGGACAGAGAGTTCTGCACAGACTGCTTAATTGCTCCCATTATGGGTGTCCCCAATTTGTTCTTGGTATTCCACCAAAACTGAACTCTAGGTTTCCCAGTGCTTATGTAAAGTTGATACTGTCCTTCTAGTATCCACTTAACACAACCAATAAGCCAGATTCTTTTGGACTTTGAAAAAAAGATGTGTGCGTGCATGCGTGTGTGTGTGTGTGTGTGTGTGTGTGTGTGTGTGTGTGTTTATCAGCAGTGCTTGGGGTTTGAACCCAGGGCCTTGTGTATGCTAGGCAAGTGCTCTACCACGGAGCTGTACTGCAATTCTCCCTTTACATTTCTATTCCTTATTTTGAAACAAGGTCTCACTAAATTGTGCATGATGTCTCTGGCCTCAAATCTGTAATCCTCCTGCCTCAGCCTCTGAGATGCTGGAGTTTGAGACATGTGCCATGGTAGCAAACTTGAGAATATAAATCATTGGCCATAAGTTTCCTTCTGTATTAAACTTTCTTCTCAATTTACTCGTCTTGGAAATTTAGCCTTTTGTCTTCCCATCTTTGGTCTTTATAATTTAAAATATTCCTGTTGTAAACTTTTATCTCATCCTAGACTATCTTGTCTTTACACTCAATTCTATGTTTCTCTTTTATGTGACTGCATTTTGCGTAGTGTCTGCTTACTGCAGTGAGCAGTGTTTCTGACCCAGTTTTGAGATTCAAACCTGGTAATCATGGATATTTGTTGCTATATCTCCTTCATAACAAGGCTATAACTTAAATACACATCCATAGATTAATGCAACCTTCAGTCTGGAAGTTGCCTCCCAGAGAGTTGTTTTAGAGCATCCCCATTCTTCTTGGCATCAAGGACTAGTTTTATGGAAAACCTTTCACAGATGGGGATGGGGTGGGGTGGAGTAGGATGATTAAGCATATTACATTTATTGTATAAATACAGATGAAGCTTCTCTCCCTTGCTTTCTGCTCACTCTGGTACTATCCCCTGGCCCGGGGATTGGGAAGCACTGTTTTAAGGAAAAATTTTTTCAGATAAAATTCTAGGTTGGGATTTATATAAATGGCAACTCAAACTGGGAAAATAAGAGAGGAAATATTTGTGAAATCACATAAATGAAGCTAGTACAGATGATAAAATGTCATCAAATACAAATGTTTTGGTCTCATGGGGGCCATTTTTAAGCCAATCTCTTCAGTCAGAATAAAAGAATGCAATGAATGACACAGACCTACAATGGCTTCCATCTAAACATAATAACTGAGAACCAGAGATAGGTGTTGACAGACTGAGATTCTGACTTCTTAAGAAAAATAGGGTGAATGGATGTTCATCATTAGCTCCCAAATAGTAATTGTTCATTAGAATAAAAATGGCTTTAGCATCAGAAATTGCCATTTCATACTATAGTTACCAAACACAATAAATGGGTAACTATCGCAAATCACATAAAATCTCCAAAACTAAAGGTATTTTTCATTGTGAAATCTCATTGAAGATACTTTCATGAATGCACTGTTATATGTAATAAATATGGTAACATACCTGAAAATGGAAAGTATTGATAGACATATAAACTTATTGTTATCATTAATAGTTAAAGTCGTGGTAGTAGCAGTAGTAGTAGTGGTGGTAGTAGTATTTGTACCAATATGAATGAAAGCATTGTTTTTCAGAAATGGAGTGAAGACCCAAATAGCACTGCTTCACCCGAAGTATAAATAAGGGGCGAGGTGATACTTGGAAGCTCAACATTTAAATACAGAAGCTTGTATGGAAATGAACAGGTTTCATTTGAAGAATGTTGGCACTTTAATACAGAACAAAGTATGAGGTGAAATCAGAACAAAATTGACAAAAAAGAATAGGCAGGGATCATTTGTCAAAAATTTTGGTAATTACACATATTGGGGCAGTATAAATACAAACTCCCATATGTCTGTCAGCTTGTCCTACTTTGCAGGCTTATGTGTTGCTGAAAGCTATGCCACTGGTATTTCAGATAGCAGCAGGGCCAAATAGGGTGGACAAGTTTCAGCTAAGCTTCCAGACTAAGACAGACTGGGAGAAGGACCTGGCAGCCCATTCTTGAAATAATTGTTGTTGTGTTGTTAGGTGCCGTCGAGTCGGTCGACTCATAGTGACCCTCATAGGGTTTTCAATGGCTGAGTGCTTCGGGATTGCCTTGGGAGTGGATTGCCAGGCCCTTCTCCCATTTTTGCGGTGCTGGGAATTGAACTCGGGGCCTCAGAGACTGCAGCGCAGTGCTCTACCCACTGAGCTAAATCCCAGCCCTCTTGAAATAATTAGCCATTGAAAACACTATGAATAGCAGAGAAGCAATGTCAAATATAATACTGTTGCTCCTGTTAGGTGCTGTCAATTCATATCCGACTCATAGCAACCTTCGTAGGGTTTTCAATGGCTGACTGTTTTGGGATTGCCTCTGGAGTGGATTGCCACATCCTTCTCCCATTTTTGTGATGCGGGGAATCAAAGTCTGGACCTCAGAGATTGCAGAGAGGTGCTTTACTGAGCTTAATCTCAGCAAAATATAATACTAGATAATGAGTTAAAGATGACCAGGTAAGAGTGACTTTCTTAAAGTAGAGTTGATCTTAGTGATGGGAATGGAATAAAGCCCCTGGGACCTCTGCTTGCTGATGTGGCATGACTCAAAATGAAGAGAAACAGAGTGACTGCAACAATGGGCTCAAACATAAAAAAAGATCATGTATATGGCAGTGTTGGGTAGTGTTTCCTTTTGTTGTACACAGGTTGCTATGAGTTGGACCTGACACCATGGCACCTAACAACAACAACAACAATAACAACATAAACACCAAAGCCTGAGAGAAATTATTCAATTAGATAGACTTCCTAGTTTATATTGTAAATCATACTTTTCATCTTTTTTCCTCTCTAGAGCTTTCTGATGTATCTGTAAATTGGGTTTAACTATTCTTGTCTTCCTATATATCTACCTCCCTACCTATCTATCCACCTGTTGTTTTTGTTGTTAGGTGCCCTCAAGTCAGGTCCTACTCATCACAACCATATGCACAACAGAAAGAAACACTCCCCAACACTGTGTTATTCCCACCACTATGTCAGTGCTTCTTTGCTATTTATAGGGGTTTTCTATGGCCGATTGTTTCAGGATTGTTTCAGGAGTGGGCTGTCAGGTCCTTCTCCCATTTTTGCATTGCTGGGAATTGAACCCAGAGCCTCAGAGCACACAGAGCAAATTCTCTACCAACTGAGATAAATCTCATTCCTATCTATTCAGCTATCTTAATCTTTTTTGGTTACTTAACAAAATACAACAAGCTGGGGGGTTAGCTCAGTTGGTGGAGTACTGGCTCTGCATGGTCTGACACCCTGAGTTAGTTCCCCAGCACCTAAAAAAAAAAAAAAAAAAGGAGAAGGACCTAGCAACCCACTCCAGAAACAATTAGCCATCACAAACCCTATGAATAGCAGAGAAGCACTGACATAGTGCTGGACGTGGTACAGTGTTGAGGAGTGTTTTGTTCTTTTTTACTTAGGGTCACTATGAGTTGGACTCAACATGCTGGCACCTAACAACAACAACAGAATACAACCGACATGGTGGCTTTCCCAAAATATATTTATATTTTCTCAGTTCTAGTGGTTAGATGTCCAAGATCAAGGAGCTGTCAGGGTTCTGCTGAGATTTCTCTTGTTGGCTTGCATATGGGCAGCAAATTCTTGTTGGGCCTCAAATGACGTTTTTTCCATGCGTGTACACTCTTGATACTTTCTCTTCTCCTAATGAAGACAGCAGTCTTTTTGCATTAGGGCTCCACCCTTGTGACTTCATTTAACTTTCATTACGTCCTTAAAGGTTTGAACTCTAAATAAAGTCATACTGGGCACTAGCAGGTCACCATACAAATTTTTTTGGAAGGGACACAATTTAATTTATAATATGATTCTTTCTTTTTTTTCTTACATTACACTTCAATAGATTGTATTTTTTTCTGCTTGCTTTTCTTAAGGATACTCATCTAATTTTCTTTAAGTCCCTAACTTCATGTTAGAGATTGATTCGGATTTGTTGTGGTATTCATTAGAAAATTGACTTAAATGAATTAATAGGTGAGAGGGTATCTCCAAGAGTTTTTACTTTTGCGTTGAGAGACAACCAACATTTGCTTCTGCATATTTGACTTCTCTTCCTTGTGATAGGCTTCCATCAGTACTTCATTATATAAACTTGATGAATTATAATATTTCCCATGGGAAGTCAGTCTTCCATTAAAGTCTGAAAATATCTTAAAATCTAACCTGTAACTTAACTTCTTTGTGGCAAAATCTTTCATATTTTGTGTAAAGGTAGAAGAGGGTTTGCAAAGTGCACACAATCGATGTCTTTAGTAAAACCTCTTCCTTCAAAAATCAGACACACATATGTATGTGCACGTGTGCATGCATACATATACATGCATATATTCACATACACACTTAAACCTGGATAGAATCATTCAGACAGGAATTTTAAATTAAAGGCATTTCAAATGAAAACCGTTTTTTAAGCACCAAGAGAGTACACACATTTTCTTGTAATCTTTTAAGTAATTGGAATTTATGTTCAAGTGTGCTATTAATTGGTTTTCACATTGTGGACTGTTCTTTTTACTCAATAGTAAGTTTAAGAGTCTTTTCTCCCAAGTGCTCAAAATCTTCTGAATTTCCATAAGGAAGAAGTCAAATAATATGTTAAAAGCTATACCAATATTTGGTTTGTAACCTTGAGATGAGTCACTAGATAGTCTAACACTTCAGGCTTCTCATTTTGAAAAGTGTTATAATCGTACTTGCAACCAGCTTTTAAACATATGTAACAGGAATACTCTGGAGGTTAATTACATTTAAAAATCTGCAAATTGCTGAGAGTTTCTTGAGGTTGGAGGCCATATAAATATAGCTGTCATTCTTTTCCTAGGACTTGACCAAATTTCTTTTAAAGGCAAAAGGTTTTCATCTTGTTTTCCTGAAGCATGACCTATGTTAGCAGTCATGATGCTTTATAGCATTGATGCAGCTGCTTACTGAACCATTTAGAGCACCTTTCGATCTGGAAACTTTGATTACATTTTATGATCACTTCTCTAAGGTCAAGGGATTTGATTTGCATCCATCAGGCAGGCAAACAGGAGGGGGAAATCCCCTCTAAGGCATTACTACCAGCTCTTCTTGAGTGAATACTTTCCAACATTTAATTCACATACATTTAGCTTTTCAGAATTATCTTTGTTGCAGACATATGCTGGTTTTTCCTCTAATATTTTCAAGACTTAAAATAATAAAATCAGTGGCTTTACAGAATCTGGAGTTAAGGTAGAATTTCAACAAACTAAGGTGTTTTGGGTCTAGGAGACCCATTGCCTTTTGAAAGTTTCCAGAAAGCGAAGTACTTGTTTGATTAAAAAAAAAAAAAGTAGCAACACGTCAGACAATCATTCTGTAAAGGGCATGGATCTGGTGAAGCCAAACTAATTTAGACTGCAGATGTTGCACTACCTTCCTCATGGGGTTTGGAGAATCATTGCTGGTGCTGCTGTTTCAGAGGCTGTCTACTAAGCCACATGTGGGAAAACTTAAAACAAATTAAGTCTTGGAAACATTTGATCCTAATGCCCTTTGCTAACTTCATTAGACCTGAATAAAGAAATATTTGTTATCTGAGGACTACCGAGATAGTCTGGCAGCTGTACCACTGTGGCTTCCAATCCCATCGGATCTTGGAAGTTGAGCAAGATCAGGCCTGGTTACTACATGGATGAGAGACTGCCTGGGAACAAAATATGCTGTGAGCTTGGGAGAAAGACCTGGCAACCCACTCCCCCAAACAATCCACCATTGAAAACTATATGAATAGTAGAGAAGCACTGACAATACTATTTCACCTGTTGTACATAGGGTCACTATGAGTTGGACACTGACTTAAAGACCACTAACAACAACAACAACAACAACAACAACAACAAGATTAGCTTGAATAGCGGTGAAAATGAGATGGTACCAATCCCAGCCAGCAACCTGACAAAGAAACTTGCAAACAGCAAGGGACAGTAGCTATTCCATACCCTGGAGACAATAAGAAAAGGTGGAATTGAATGTTTGAAGGATGGCTGTTCACATAGTTTCATTTGACTTGATGTGACATGATGTCAGATTGTGATAAGAGTAAAGAACAGCAGAAAACCTGAATTGTGTCAAATTGTTTTTATAGGCTATTTACAAGGTCACTTTTGTTTCACTGCAGAGCTACTTGGAGTTGTTATTTTATCAGAATATCATTACCACCTCATGAGATATATATAAGATTTTTGAAAAACAATTTTCTTGGAGGTATTTATGCCACAGACTTCCATACTTAATAAAGATGTCTTGGTAAACTTCAAGGCATTTCCCAATTCTTCATTTTTTGTTGGCTTATTCTACAGTTAATTGGTAATCAATCTCTGTCAAGATAAGCAATTTGATATACCTTAATGGAGTAATGAGTTCAATTGGGAAGTGATAAAAACTCATTTCATTTTAATATGACCTACACTGCAGGTATTGCATGGGTTAGTGCAAATATTGTTTCTAAGTCATAGAGAAAGAAATGTCCAGACTTATCATATACATCTGTATATGAAGATTAAACTTTACTCTGGAATCTCATTATATATTAATTGCACATCTTTGGTTAAGCATTTGTGTCTATCACAATGCTATGATGTAGCAATGGCCAAATTGGAATTTGAACAAATGAATAAGGTTGTGTTTGCTTGTCTTCAAAATATTAATATATCCATTCAGAAGCCTTCATAGAAAACCAAATCTGACAACTCTTTGGTGTTGGTGACCATGCCAATATAATTTGATAGTTTGATTGCATATTTTAACAAGCTACTGTAGAATTCTACATAACCCCTGATAAGTAATTAAACATGCCTCCTTTCCCCATCTTACAACTGAATTGATTTCACTAAAGGATACAGGGTTTCTTTATTTAGCATGAGAGGAAACTGTTTAGGGGATAGGCAAAGGGATATAGACCTAGCCCATATGTTGATTTGAAAGCATAAGAATAGTGAAGAAAAGTTTTTCTTCGACATAAAGTCAATTCAAAATCAGAGGAGTGACAGACAAAGGTTATGAAGAAATGAGTTGGTATGAAATATGCATCTGGTTCTAGAGTAAACCTTATTGTAACACACTGTAACTTGAATTACCAGGAATTCATGAAGCATAGATCTAAAATAAATTAACTTATGGATACCGAGGATAATATAATGAGTTTTGTTTGTGTTTATGAGTGTATATACATCAAAACTGGGAATGACTATGTATCCATTGAGTTATGTAGTGCCAGAGCTTATAGTTTTATTTACATTTTCATGTTGTACTCTTGATAATCACTAAAAAGCACTTAATTTTGAATGGATGGTCAGAAATACAATTTATACTTAAACTTATTTATTTAGGAAATGTAATGCTAGTTAAATCTAAATGACTCCTAGGAAGAGGCAGGGACAAAGGAAGATTTATTTACTGTTTCTATCTGGTATGTGCGTGTTTGCTGTATTTTCTGTATGCATTTGTTTGTATTGATACCATTTGAGGTTAATAGCAGTTAATAATCCCAAGTGTTTGCAAACATATAATTTCAGAATACTTAGGAATATGTAAAGCCATCAAATTAAATTACCTTTCGTCAGAACAGCCAATATACAAGACAGAAGGTTTTGAATTTTGGATTAGCTATATTGAAACAGCAGTTAGGATTCTGTGATTTCCAACACTCCACATTGGCTTAGTAAATCAATAGCATAATTCTTAATTGTACTATTCTCCCTGTCAGCTCATGAATCTGCATCTTTGCTTTTGTTACATGTAAATCATCACTAGAATGTTGAACTGAAGAATTCTTGCATAAGAACATTCTGTTAAGTGTGCAAAATGCAAGAGAATAGCTGTTATATGAAGTCTAAGTGGGTTAACTACTTTCGATGTGCCAGATCTTATGCTAAAAATTTCTATATTTCCATTTACCTCAATTTTTAAGACACTTCTATGATATATACATATATCACATATACATATTACTACTACAATTTAAAAAAATATGGAAGAAAGAAGCTTAAGCAGGTGATTAAATTGCTTGACCAAGGTAACAGTTTGTGAATAAAATAGCTAAGGTTCAAATTCAGATCACCTCTATTCAAAGTAATATATTATCTTTCTATGCCAGAAAAACTACTTTGTCAAACAATTATACTATGTATGGATATACAGATACATATAAATAAAAATTCATTTAAAATATATGTGTAATCTTGAACACTGAAAACAAGTTGTTACTTAAAATATCTTGATTTCATTTCCTTCCAATATACTTTTGCTGTTGTTGTTAGGTACCATCGAGTCCTGTCTGACTCATAGCGACCCTCATAGGGTTTTCAATGGCTGACTGGGGATTGCCTAGGGAGTGGATGGCCACATCCTTCTCCCATTTTTGTGATGCTGGGAATTGAACTCAGGACCTCAGAAACTGCGGTGCAGGACTTTACCAACTGAGCTAAGTCCCAGCCCCAAAATACTTCTAAAATAGTTATTTTAAAAATTGAATTTAAGTATAATTTTTAGAAATTAGTTTTAGATACAACAAATTATAAATGGAATTTGTAATAATTATTCATGCATTCTTATTGATCATTTTGCATCTTAAGTATCCACTTAGGTCGGCCTTCCCCTATTAGAAGAATTCTGCTCTATAGGACAGATATATGTTGTCTTTCTATCATCTGTCACATCCAATTTAATTTTCAATATATCCAGCTAATTGGCTAATCAATACAACATTAGAAAGCAATATGATTCAGTAAACTGAATTCATCTCAAAATGCAATACCTATGTTACCTGAACAAAATAACAAACACTATATCCTGCCTCATGGGATTTCAGTAGTTATTAGATGGAGACCAGACATAGTTCTGTAAACTAGTGAGTACTTCCTAAAGTACTGCATTCTTGTGACTTCTGTACTCCTTCTTTGGGAATAGTTTCTGGCTCATTTGCATATATACCACCTGAGGAGCCCCTTTGTCTCTGAGCTCACACAAGTCAACTTCTTTTTTCTGTGTGTGATTACTTTCATCCACATTCAAGTGAAAAATATCAAGTTAAACTGAAAGGCACCTTTTCAGCTATACTGCTTCCCAGGAGGACATCTTTCTTGCAATTTTCATCCAGTGGGTAATGTTGATAAAGTATAATATAAAGCAATAACGGAAACTTTCTCTAGACATATCTGTGGGTAATATTTCTTTAAAAGAATCACTCACATTCTGCCCTTTGGAGAGAAGCAAGGCAACATTTCTCCAATAGACAGGTGAGTAAGTTAATGAGGACAAAGGCGATAGTTGAAAAGAAAGATGGATAATCTGACATCTGACGGGTCTTCTTGTAATCTCAAATTTGTACTCGCCCACAGGGAAATTAGAAGGGAATAGCAATAAACTACTGCTGCTGACAAAGCAGACTGCTTTGTGAAGGCACTCTGACTTATTGACAAATACAAGGCAAAGTGTTTAATTTATCAGAGTAAATGGTAGTTCATTTCCATTGTAGGGTCAGTCTGACTATTTGTCTAGATTTGAAGATGCACATCCAGGTCAGATTTGGGAGACTGGCTAAAAAGAGATTGTATTTAGCAGTTGATGATTACGTAGTTCATATTGATTATATACAACAGATAACACATAATATTTATATGTATTATGCATAATGTTATTTTGCTCATGTTACTTTCATAATTTCATTCATTTATGTTATCTTTCATAATTAAAGTTAATCACGAGTCTTATCCAATTTCACCGGCTGGAAGCAAGGACAACAATGAGAACTTGGGAATGCCATAGATGTTTGAGTAGATTATGAGGATTTTCTTGGTCTGTTCTTCTTTTCCTTAGCTTGAAGCACAACTTCTAAACTTGTACTTACCTCAAGAAAACGGTTGAAAATAAGTTTATTCAGCTACACTTCCTATTATTTGGCCTTAGAATGTAGAGGTAATTCTAAGGCATTTGGCTGATGTTGAATGAAAGGCAAGATAGGAAAGTAGTTTGCTATAAAGTGCAATTAAATGCAATTCTTCTTTCTCTTTTATATACTCTGACTTGTTGTTGTTGTTGTTGTTGTTGTTGTTGTTAGGTGCCGTCAAGTCGGTATCCAACTCATAGTGACCCTCTGTACAACAGGGGAAACACTATTGTCAGTGCTTCTCTGCTGTTCATAGGGTTTTCAATGGCCAATTGATTTTTGGGAGGGGGTTGCCAGGTCCTTCTCCCAAGCCTACAGCTTCTGGTGTTCCCGGCGGTCTCCCATCCAGGTACTAACCAGGCCTGACCCTGCTTAGCTTCCGAGATCTGACGGGATCGGATGCCACAGGGCTACCGCTGCAGGCCATACTCTGATTTATGGATATAATATCTGGATTCAAGAGGATTCAGCCATAACATGTTCTGAGAAGTAGGACATCTGAGTGTTTTAAGAGCTTCTTCCTTTTTCCACACAGTTTCTCTTTGGTTTCCATAAAGCCCACAAAAAATCTAACTTTCTTAGTAATAGTTCTAGCTGCTTCTCCATTTCTATGCAGTTATTTGAATGGAGGTATCCCTCTAACTTAAAATAATAGAAGCATATTTGCTTTCTAGTGCTTTATTTGTCAAGAATAAAACTTCAGTTAACAATTTTACAGGTCCACCTATTTTCCAGGAATTGTGATTTATTCTGGGAATACAAAGATGGGTAGCAAATCTGTTGGTGAGGAGCTTAAATCCAGTAAGAAAGTCGGGCATAGAATTATGAATTAAATATGTGAGTTTGGAGAGGATAAAAATTACTTATAATCTAGGAGATGTCAGAAAATGTTGTAGAGAAAAAGTGCTGTTTGAGCTAAGTTTTGAATGATGAGTAAGTGTTTGTTAGGTGCTTTCCAGGTATTTGTGTGTGTGTCTAAGTGTTGGAGCTGGGTGTAAGTTGTTGAGAATGCAATTGGTGGGGCTTGGGCACAAAGACAGATACAAAACTATACCCCACTGCCACACCACAGTAGGGGAACTATAAGAGATGTGGCCTGGCAAAGGAAAAAATATGAAGAAAGAGAAAAGTGTATCTAAAGGGAAGAGGCCAGACCAAGGAGGGTCTCATGTATCATAGTAAGAAGCTTCTTTTTTTATTCCCCCTGTGGCAAACAGGGAACAATTAAAGAGTTTTAATCAGGAGCAAACGTGATTAGATTTGCATTTTTCAAAAATCAATCTGGCAGTAAAAGCCTGATGGATTGTGCAAGATTGAAGGGAGAAAAAAAGCACTATTTAGGTGCTTATTATTATAAATCAGGCTGCAGGTAGGGTTTTCACTAAGGTAACAAGAGTAACAATGAGAGAGGAGAGACCAGATATAAGACATGTTAAGGAGATACATCTGAGAGAAATTGACAGTTGATTTGTTTGTGTTATGATTAAAGGAATGTAGAGAAAAATGAACAGCTAATCAAATTCTAGTTGTCCAGTTTATGGGCTTAAAGATTTAACCATGGAAATTTGGAAGCTAAGCATCTAGAATAAAAGGCAAGATTTAAAGATATGAAAGTGATTGAGATTTCTCAGAGACCTGATTGACTACAGAGAGAAGAAAACAAATAATAAAAATCCTGGAGAGAAAAAGAAATTTATCTGGGTCATAGAGAGAGACTGAGGCCTGAAGAAAAGGCCAAACTAGAAAGGATATTAGAAAGAATGGTGCCATTAAAGCCAATGAAGGAAAGGGTTTAGAAGTAGCCAAAAGTATCAAGCCTGTAGCTATACCACTGTGGCATCAGACCATGGAAGCTAAGCAGTGTCAGGCCTGGTTAGTACTTGGATGAGAAACCACCTGGGAACACCAGGTACTGTAGGCTTCTTCCAGAAGGACCTGGCAATCAACTCTGAAAACAAACAAACGAACAAACAAACAAAAAACAATCTGCCATTGAAAACCCTATGAATAGTAGAGAAGCACTGACAATAGTGTTTTGCCTGTTGTATGTAGTAGGGTGGTTATGAGTCAGACACCAACTGGAGGGCACCTAGCAAAAACAAAAAGTACCAAATGACTTGTTCTTTAGTATGATAAGGGTCAAAAGTGTCCTCTGGATTTGGTACTAAGGGATTGCAGACACTATTTTTTTCTTAGATTATTTTATTTTGAGACAAGTCTCATTAAATTACCTAGTCACTGGGATTACAAGTGTGGGCCATTGTACCTGGTTGTCACTCTTTATAAAAGTACAATCAATGTACTTAAGGTATAGTTATTTTATAACCAGAGATAGACAGACACAATACCTGTAGCATAGGACAGTGGAATGCTTTATTGGGGATTGAATTGTGTAATTAGGGGAGGATATTAAAAACCCAGACAGTAAGCAGTGATGGTGCAAAATAAAAAGAATTTAAAAATGTTTGCAGAATGAGACAAGGAAATAGTTGAAAGGGAGAGGTTCAGCAAATACTAATCATTAGAGATTATAAATAGAGTACTTAACAATAGAGGGTTGGGAATTAGCTCAGTTGATAAAGTGCTGCTCTGCAGTCTCTGAGGTACCAGGTTCAATTCCCAGCACTCTAAAAATGGGGGAAGGACATGGCAATCCACTCCTGAGGCAATCCCAAAACAATCAGCCATTGAAAATCTGATGAGGGTCGCTATGTGCCAGACACCAGTTGATAGCACCTAATAACAACAACAACAACACTTAGCAATAATGCAGTAGATTATGTTGATATATTGCTTGTCTTTGTTAATTCCATTTCTTATGAGAAACACCAAACAGAAAGTAAGTTTGAAATTGTGTATCTCTTTTTTTAATGAAAAAATATATAAAGAAAATGTTCTGTTTAAAGTACATTTACTGCAACACAGTATCTGTATTATGTTTATAGAAATGGTATAACAAAAGGCCTGAACAGAACTATTTTTGATAGATTTCTAAAAGTCATTTGTTCCATGCATTATGTCACTTTATCTCCCCACAATGTATGTACTTACCTACCAAGTTTACTCATACATATAGAGATATGTCATATTCCATGCTCTGGTCATCTGTCACAGGAAAGATAGTCTGAAGCTAATTACAAGCATGGAAAGAATAAATATTAAATCCCTTATCTTTATCAAATCATGGAATAGTGGATCTTACTAGGAAATGTGTACTCCAAGTTCTTTTTCTCTAAAAATAATTCAAGTATTTTCTCTAATTCCATGTGTGGAAAGAATAATAATACCCATTTGAAAAAAAATTCTTGATTTGAAATTGTTGAAGAACATTCTGTGGCAATAAAACATGGAAAGATAATTGACTCATGTGGGGATTAAAACTGTGACCTTGGCTTCATTAACATTTTGCCCCAACCAAGCAAACTAAGCAGTCCAAAGCATGAAAGTTAACATGGTATAAGTACATAATAAACAATTTCTAATAAGAGTATGCAGAGTTACCATAAGTCTAAATTAAAACTGAAAGCAAAAACTAACTAAAATAAAATCCAAAATTGAGTTTTTCTTCTCCAAACAATGATTATATGAGTTTTTAGGGGTTTGATTGTAAAGCTTACTTGAAGTTATTTCTGCTTGCAAAGGATTACATGTATATGGTATTTCTGTACTCATGATGAGGACAATAGTGATAGATGTTCAATAACTTCATTAATGAATGATTTGAGTCCAGGAATGGTATTTACAGTTGGGAACCACAATATTTCCAGCTTCAGTTCCAACATGTAGAAGCTTGAAAATTGTTACCCTCTCATGACAAGAAAAATAAAACTGAAGATAAGTGAAAATCATCAACTTATCTGGATCCACCAGAGAAATGAATTCGCAGAGTCTATTTCTATAAGGAAATTTGGAGAGAATGGTAACTATGGTGAACAAATAAGATCTTATTTGGAGCAAAAGCTGCTGGAGCCATAAGCTATTCAAAACACTAAACTGGTAATTTGATGAAATTTCTGGAAGCTGAATGTGAATGAGTATAGAATAAGAAAATCTTAGGGGCTGAGGATTTAGACGAGCCTCTGTGAGGTTTTCCTCTCTAGGTTTTCAGATTAAAGGTCCAAGATCTCCTCTTAGAAATGACAGGAGGAAGAAAACAGTAAACATTGTGAAATATGCCCAGAGTGTTCTCTTCAACCTATTCTGCAGAGGAAAAAATTTAGTAGATCTTGACCTTGGAGGAGGGGTAGTCCTCTCAAACTAGTCCCTCTCAGTCTTCCTGCCCTACTTCAGGACAGAAAGAAAAGCTATACTACTGGAGAGACATTTTTGAAAGTCACAGACCTGAGACAGAGGCCACCAAAAGACAGAGATTAATCATAATCTTATAATCATAAGATTATACACTATCTATTCCATACCTTACTGTGACACCAGCTGCACTCCAGTAAAATATCAGAAGGTTAGCGATAGCAAAGTTGGAGGAACATTTACACTCTCAGGAGAACTCAGCAAAGTCCAAAGTCAAAAAAGGAGACCAATAAAATGATTTTAGATGAATTTTAAGTTTCTGGAATGTATATAGCTATAACAAACAGTGACTACTGTCCAATTCTGAGATATATCATCATAAATCTTCACATTAAAGGTCAATGTACATCAGTCCCTAAGGTCACTGGGCAGCTAAGTGGCCATTTGGGGTGTTAGTCTCATTCATAAAAGGTTTTAAAAAGACTCAAAAAGGAGTTTTGAGGATCTTGAGGATAATTTATTGGAGTTATAGAAGGGAAGAGCATCTTGAGGTCCAGAGTCCAGGTGCTAGGAAATAGACCTGAAAGAGGTTCAGGAAAAAAATTTATAATTTTCCCTGGTAGCTGGGCCTGCAACCAAGGAACTAGAAAAACCTGAAAGGAAGTCTGGTCATCAGACTGAGTGAACTACAGTCAGTCCCTGTAGCCTGGAGCTCAGGAACTTACCCCCTCTAACTCCATTAAATTATTCTTGAGATCCTTGAAGTTCTGATACAATACAAAGTCAGTTAGTAATGATTGGTGTGTCATGAAGGGTTAATCAAAAAACTTCGAGGCACAAAGAGCACAGTAGAGTCTGTTTAAACAAAGGTAACAAAGCTCAAGCTTCCAACAAGACCTAGAATTGTTCGGATACAGAGGCCTGCTTGAGAAACTAGCACAGCTTAAGTCTGTTAAAATAAAGGTGTCTGTTCAAGACAATGGCTCGGGCCTATGCTTGTTAAACTAGTGAGGCTTGGTCAAAATGTTTACATGGGCCTCATTAGAAAAGGTAACATTCTAACATAACAAATATGAAGAATAAATCTCAGCCAGATAGATAATCTCTCTTCCAATCAAAGAATGACCTTCACTCATTTCACCATCTTTAATTTTGTTTGTTTTTGTTTTGTTTTGTTTTTGCAGTACTAGGGGTTGAACCCAGGGACTTGTGCTTGCATCCTTTGCAAGTGCTATACTGCTGATCTGCACCCCAGGCCATTTTGTTTGTTTGTTTTTACTTTTTGAGACAGGGTCTCATTCACTTACACAGACTGCCTCTGGTCTTGAACTTGCAATCCTCCTGCCTCTGCCTCCTGAGCTTCTGGGATTACAGGCTCGCATCACGGCCCCCGGCTTGTTTCACCGTCTTTTAATAATAACATTACAGTTTTGCCCCCCTACACTACAAATACTTGTGGGCTTTTCAAGAGAATCAGGGGAAACCACGTGCTCAGAAAGTTAAGGTTATAAAACTCCTGGAACTGTCCATCAAAAAGCTGAACTTCAGACCAAGGGCTAAACTTGGGTAACAACCCCTAAGGGAAACAATAAAAGAAGCTGAGCCCCTAGGCAACTTGCTGACTCCTCTCTGAATAGCTGGCAGTCCCTCTGGGGTACATGTTTCTTTGATTCCTTTTCTATGATAAACTTTACTGTTGCTACTATCTCTGTGTGTCTGTCATTTAAATTCTTTTCTGTAATATCACAAGGACCAAGGGTCCCATTCAGTTTCTTTTGGGGTCCCTTTTAAATTATTTTATGGATAAAACCAAGAATCTGCTCTTCCAGGCAAAGAAAGAGGCAGAGTCCAGATAAGGGTAAAGTAAGATTTCAATAGGGTAAAAGGAGGAGACACAGCTGGATTGACAAGGGGGCACCCCCACAGATGGAGACCCCAAGTCTTTGCTTCTCCTAGCTTTTTATTGAATTTCTAGTTGTGACCCACCCAGCAGGACATGAGTCCTGGGTATGAAACTCAAATTCATTCTTTCTCAGGAGAGAAAAATTAACATTATTTTAATTAAATATTGTTTGCAGTGGACCAGGTATTTATTGTCAGTTTACCTTTCAGCTTTTGAGTCATTAAGGTACAGTTAACACCTCTATTTAGAGACAACAAGTAGTGTAGATTTAGTTTAAATTTGTTTGTATTTGGCCAAGAGCTATTTTGTGTGGCCTCAGAAATAACAGGCTCACTTCTTCGGACAAGGGAAGATTATTACTTGATTTTTACATCATAGTTAGCTAAGAGTTCATTTTGTGACTTTGGACTCAGAGAAGTACATGAGATAGGAAGGAATGATGACTAACTGCTTGTATGTGCCATCCATTTACCTTTTAGTTTGGGGCCTGCTAAAATTGTCCTGTCCATTAGTTATAAACAACCTATGGTCCTTTATCTCCTACTGAAAGACCAATGTTGTTTATGTTTAATCTGTCAATGGAAGCCTAGTACTTGAAAGAAAATTGCAGGCACCTTGGGGTTTTTCCATTACAGCTTCTGAAATCTGCCTCCTTCCCCAATTTTCCTAACTCCCTACCTACGCCAACACCTACTATCCTACACACCATGTCTGGCTTTCAACAAAGAATTACAAGGAATGGAAGAAAAAAAAGAAAAGAAGGAAAGAAAAGAAAAAAATCGCAAAAATATTTAGTTTGGAGAGATAAGGTAAGCAATAGAAATGGACTCAGATATCACACTTAAAGACTCAGATATCATATTTGTTCTAGAATTATCTGACAAGGGTTTTAAATTTTTTATATATGATTAATATAAATGGAAATGTAAAGATTGAGAACAGATGGATTATGTAAGCAGAAGGATAGAAAACTCTAAGAAAGAATCACAAGTAAATGCTAGAAATAAGAAAGAAAAAAACACTATAATAGAAATGACCAGGCACCATGGCACATACCTGTAATCTCAACAACTTGAGAACCTGAGGTAGGAGGATTGTGAGCTCTAAGCCAGAGGCAGTCTGTGCAATTTAGCAAGACCCTGTTTCAAAATTTAAAAATTTTAAATTTAGGAAGTTGGGAGGAAGCTTAGTAGTATAGTATTTGCCAAGCACATATCAGGCCCTAAGGTCAAATCCCAACTATGGCAGAAAACAACAAACAAAAGAAAAAGAACATTATAATAGATATGAAGAATTCCTCTAATAGGCTCAGTAAACAAGCCCACTGTGCCAGGGAAAGCATTAGTAAGCTTTGAAATAGAAAATTAAAAACAATCACAGAGAGGAATATCAATACACTATGGGATACTTTCAAAGATGTAACATGCTTGTAATAATGAAATAATGCAAGGAGAAGAAATAATACTGGAAATATTTAAAATAATAGTGATTGAAAACTTTCCAAGAGTAACAGCAAACTTCAAAGCACAGATTCAGGAAACAAAAGGAATACAAACTAAATTCGAAAAGAGAAACTCCCCAAAACACAAACTACCAATAATACCTAAGCATATCAAAATCCAGGTAAAGAAAATCTTGAAAGCAAATGAAAAGGAGGGAGCATGCTAACTGCAGAGAAACTAGAAAAAGAATTATGAGATGTTTTGGGGTTCAGAAACCACACAAGCTAGAAAATACTAGAATGAAGTATTAAAAGTTCTGAGAAAAAAACAGAAACACTAACCAACCTGAGAGTACATACCCATTGAAATTACGCTTAAAAAGTGACAGAGAAATATATTCTTTGACAAACAAAGGCTGAGGGAATCCATCATCACCAAAATGTCTATCTTAAGTCAGTGTTGACTTCTACAGCAAAATGCTATAGACTGTGTGGTTAAACAACAAAGATTTATTCCTCAAAATGCTGGAGATACGAAGTCTAAGACCAAGGGGCCAGTAAGCTCAGTAGCTGGTGAGGGTTCCTTCCTCGGGTTATAGATGGCCTCTTTCTTGCTGTGTGCTTACATGGTCAGAAGGGAGAGTTTGATTTCTTTTCCTTTATTTACAAGGGCCCTATCCTTATGTCTCGATGCAAACCTAATTACCAATAAAAGCCTCACCACCAAATACCATTAGATTGGAGGTTAAGGGATCACCATATGAATTTTGTGGATATACAATCATTTAGTCTATAATATTTTCCATATAGAAATTTTAATGTAGTTCTTCAAGCAAAGAGAAAAGTAGATAGTCAGAAACTTGACCTACAAAATGAAGTTTCAACAAGGAACAAATAAAAGAAAAAGAAATATTTATTTTTAGTTAATTGATTAAAAAATAACTTTTTGAGTAATGTTTGTAAAAACATATGACTATGGTATATAGATGAGTGAAATGAATAATAGTAATTTCATAAAGAATGAGAGGAGGAATTAGCAATACTGTCATACATGTGAAGGGTTATAGTATTTTTTAAACATTATTTTATATATAATATATATTATTTGTCAGCTTGTCATGCTCTGAGGGCTTGTGTGTTGCTGTGATGCTGAAAGTTATGCCACCGGTGTTACAGATACCAGTAGAGTTCCCCATGATGGACAGGCTTCAGCTGAGCTTTCAGACTAAGACAAACTAGGGAGAAGCACCCGGCAGCCCACTCTCAAAATAATTATCCATTGAAAACCCTATGAATAACAGAAAAACGCTGTCAAATATAGTGCCAGAAAATAAACTCCCTAGGCTCAAAAGCACTCAGAAGATGACTGGGGAAGAGGTGCTTCCTTAGAGTCAATGATAGGAATGGAGTAAAACCTCTAGGACCTCCTTTTTACTGATGTGGCATGACTCAAAATAAGAAGAAGCACAGTGGCTGCAACAGTGAGCTCAAATATAAAAAGATCATGTGCATAGCTTATGGTAGTATTTGGTTTTGTGGTTTATAGGGTCATTACGAGTTGGACCCAAATTGACGGCACCTAATAGCAACATACTTATATATATACATGTATAAAAGAATATATTATAAATTTTAAACAACTTGTATTTTTTAAAATAATAATATTTTATGATGAGGGAGTTAGAGACAATGGTGCATGCTTGTAATTCTAGCAACTCAAGAAGCTGAAGCAGGGAGATCATGAATTTGAGGCCAGAGTTAGCTTGTACAACCTTAGTAAGATTCTGTCCCAAAATAAAGTATAAAAGGGGCTAAGGGTGCTGTTCAGTGGTAGAGCCATTGTCCACCATGTAAGAGGCCCTGGGTTCAACCTCCAGTACTGCAAAAAAAGAAAAAAGAAAAAAGCAGTTAGAAAGAAAGCACATAAAATACTCAATTAAAACCCTAGAAGGTAAAAAAGGAGATGAAAATTATGCCAAAAACCAAGTCACCTCAGTGGAAAAAAATTGTGTATATAGTGAATTTCAACTCAACTATATAAATAGTTATTTTATATATAAGTGGTCAAAATGCATCAATTAAATAATAGAGGCTATAAGAGCAGATAAAGAAATGAAAGAAGATTCAGCAGTATGTGGTCTACAATTCTCTTCAAATATGAAGACAAAGTGAAGCTAAAAGTAAAGAGTGAAGGGTATACTGCACAGCAACTAATCAATAGATAAGTAAAATAATCACATTAATTTCAACAGAAGGAGACTTCAGGAGAAGAATTTCTCAGGGGTAAAGCGGACCATTACATAGTGATAAAGAGATTAATTCGTAAGGAAGACATAACAAATCTAAAAATTACATAACACATAACTACAGGGCATCAAAGCAAAACACAAAGAATTAAAAGAAGAAAATGGAACACTCCATGATCATAGTTGTATATTTTAACACCTTTCTTTCTATGACTGATAGATCAAGCAAGCAGAAAATTCAGGAATATAAGTGACTTCAATAGCACTGATGCAAACTTAAATAGTTATCACTGTTCACCATCTTTACCTAACTGACATTTATAGAGTATTCTACATAACATCAAAGTACATGTTTTTCATGAGTTCACATGGAAAGATTTCAAAGAGAGACCACATCCTAGGCCATAAAAAATAATTTTACAAATTAAGAACACTAAGTCATATAAAGCAGTTCTTACATCATGATGGAACTACAGTAAAACTCGGCAGCAAAAATATAGTTGGAAAAGCTAGAAATGTTTGGAAATAAAATAACACATGTATAAAATCAGATGAGTCAAACAAGAAATCTCAAGTGAAATTTAAAAATATTTATGTTGAATAAAATTGAAAATACAACTTATGAAAATTTGTGAGATGCAGCAAAAGTTATGCTTAATGTAAAATTTATAGTTTTAAATACAAATATTAGGAAACAAGAAAAATCTAAACCCATTAACCTAAATTTTCACTTTAGAAAACTTGAAAAAAAGAGTAATTTAGGTCTAAAGCAAGGAGAAGAAAATAAATAATAAAAATTACATCTTGCAAGGCTGAAGCAGGAGGATTGCAGTTGCAAGCCAGAGGCAGCATGTACAAATTAACAAGACTCTATCTCAAAAATAAAAGTGAAAATTGCACCACAGGGTGAAGCTCAATGGTCGAGCACTTGTCTACCATGTGTGAGACCCTAGGTTCAACATCCAGTACTGAAAAAATAAATAAAAAGCTGGGTGCTATGGCTCATAATTGTAATCCTAGTAACTCAGGAGGTGGAAGCAGTAAGATTGCAAGTTTGAGACAGGAGGCGGCCTGTATAACTTAGTGATACTGGGTCTTAAAATAAAAAGTGAAAAAAAAGGGGGCTGAGGTGCAGCTTAGTAGTATAGCACTTGCAAAGCATGCAAGCAAGAGGCCCTGGGTTCAACTCCTCACTCCCCAGTACTGCAAAAATGAGTAAATAAATAAAACAATTAGTACTGAAAATAAGAAAAAATAAAGAAAAATCAACAAAATTTAAAGATGGTTCGAGAAGATCATCAGAATTGATAACAGTTTGAGCCAGGCTAAACAAAACAACACGGGAAGAGAGATTAATTATATATAACAGAAATGAAGGAGTCATCACTAATGACCCTATATACACTAAAAGGATGATAAAAGAGCATCCTAAGCAACTTTATGCTCATAAGTTTCATAACAAGACATAATGCACTAATTCAGTATATGTTGGGGAAATATTTTCTCCCTGGCTATAGCTTATCTTTTATGTTTATTCTAACTTTGTTCTGCATCTTATCATTTTCCTACTAGTGCCTTTCTCAAAGCAGAACTTTATCACTTAGTAAAGTCAAGCTTACTAATTTCTTGTTTCATTGATTGTATTTATGATGTTGTACTTAAAAACCCATCAGCAAATCCAAGGAGATCCACATTTGCTCCTATGTTTTCTTTTAGATGTATATTTGTGCATTTTACATTTATGTCAACGTTTCTTTCTGAGTTAATTTTTGTGAAAGATGTAAGACATATTTTAGGCATTAAGTTTCTTTTTTCCCTTAGTGTGTTAGATTTCCATGGCTGTTATAAAATACCTCAGGAAAACCACTTAAAGGAGGAAAGATTATGTTTGGCTCATAGTTTCACAGGTTTCAGTCCATGGTCACTTGACTCTTGCTTTTGGGTCTCTGGTGAGACAGAATATCATGGTGAGGAGCAAGCACATAGTGGAACAGAGCTTCTCAGAAGCTGGAAACAAAATATACTCTTCAAAATCATGCCCCCAAAGATCTACTTTCTCTTACTAGGCCCCACCTCCCAAAATGTCTACCACCTACCCAAAGCCATTAAGCTATGAATCCACAAAAGAGTTAGTCTATTCATGAGATCCCAGCCTTCATAATCTGGTCACCTCTCAAAGGCTCCACTTCTCAACACTGCTCCTTTGGGAACCATGCCTTGAACACATAAGAGTTTGAGCGACATTTGAGTTCCAAAACATAACAATTAGTTTAAGAACATCCAATTGTTATAGTACCGTTTACTGAAAAAGTTCTGTTCTCTATTGAATTGCCTTTATCCTTTGACAAAGATTATTGGAATATATCTGCATTGGGTCTATTTTTGGGTGTTCTATTTGTTCTTAGAATATTTGTTTATTCTTTTGCCATGATTACTCTCATAGAAAGTCTTGAAACCAGGTAATGTAACTCCTCCAACTATGTTTTTCCTTTGTAGAATTACATTTTTTCCTATTCTAGGCATTTTTTTGCATTTCCCTCTATATCTTATAATCTATCTATCTGCAAATATCTAAAAACTGGGATTTTAATTGTAATTGCATTGAATCTATAGATTAAATTGGTAACAATTAACATTTTAACAATATTGAGTCTTCTAATCCTTGAAAACAAAATATCTCCCTATTTACTTAGATCTACATTTATATATTTCATTATAGCTTTGCATTTTCTCTGCTTTAAAATTCATACCAAGGAAGTTCATTCTTTAATTGATGCTAGTATTTTATGTTTTTTTAATCTCAAAGTGTTTAAACTTGGCATGTAGGTAAGCAATTGATATTTACAGATTAACTTTACATCCTGCCTTATTTACTAGTTTTAGAAAGTTTCTTCTCTTTGTTTTTTAGTGATTTTGGGAAGATTTTCTACATAGACAATTATACCTCCTGTAAATGAGAACATATTTCTTTCTTCTTTTCCAATCTGTACAATTTTATTTCCTTTTCTGACTTCCTGTCAAAGAATGCAATATGGAAAAGGGAAAAGGAGGTGAGTAACCTTTACAGTGGAAATATTTGACAAAAATTATCTCAGCAAGATGATCAAGATTAGCATCATGAGTGTTAAGTTGAAAACGTGAAATGTTCACATTTCAAATGTTCAATTTCAAAGTTGAAACTTTGAAATGATATGATGAGAATAGCAATTGAAATCTGTGGTCATTCTCTCAAAATAAAATTGCAGTCTAATCTTGAGAAAACAGTGGGAAAATCTCAATTGAGAGATGTTCTACAAAACACCTATTACTCCTCAAAACTGTGAAAGTCATTGAAACAAGGAAACTTTAAGAAACTCTCACTTCTAATAGGAGCATAATGAGACATGCCTACCAAATATAATGGATTGTCCTGGATTAGATCTAGGAAGAGGAAAAGAACATTAAGTAAAAACTGAAATAATTTGAATAGCATATATACATCAGATAATAATAAATTATATATGATGAGAAAAGATTAAATGTGTGTGTGTATGTGTGTGTGTGTGTGTGTGTGTGTGTGTGTGGTGTGCATGTGTGTGGTGTGCATGCGTATGCATTTGGCAGAAGTATAAAGCTACAATCATGAAGAGAATATGGTATTGCCAGAGGGATAGAGATGTACATAGGTCACCAAAACAGAATACAGACTCAGACCCACATAAACATTATCAACTGATTTTTAATAAAGATGCAAAAGCAAATCAGTGAAATAATAGGTTCTTCCTTTTGACTTTTTATTTTAATTTTTATTATTTAACAGTATCAGGAGAGAGACAGTTGAACGCAGGGCCTCACACACGCTAGACAAGTGCTCTACCACTGAGCAGCACCTTCAGCCCCTTTTTTATTTTTTGTTTTGAGACATAGTCTCATTAAGTTACTCAGGCTGTCTCTGGCCTTAAATCTGCTACCTGAGTTGCTGGGATTATAGCCCTGTGCCATGACACCCATAATCCTTTTTCAATAAATTGTTCAAGAGTAATTGGATAACTTAACAAGAAATAAGTGAAAAAAAATCCACTTAAACTTCACGCCTCATATAAAATTTAATGCAAAATGGGTAAATGGATTTAATATAATTTTTATTCAGAAAAAAGCAGAGAACCTTTGTGATCTATGTCTAGGCAAAAAGTATATTTATACCAAAAGTATGATTTATGAAAGGAAAAGAATGACAAAGTAGATCTTGTAAAGTTAAAACTTTTATTGAATGACAGACCTTGTTAAGAGGATGAAAAGACACACTTCAGGTTGTGAAAAAAATTCAAATAACATATTAATAAAAGAAACTATATTTGGAATAAATATATAGAATTCTTGATACTCAACCACAAATAAACAATTCCATTCGATTAGAAATGGAACCAAAATAGCCTAGGGTGGTGGGTGATGCATACCTCTCATCCCTGAGACATTGAGGAGGTGTAGACAGGAGGATCCCACAGGCTTGGTCAGAGGCGGCACACACAATTTATGGAGTATCTGTCTCAAGATAAAAAATATAAAAACAAGCTAAGAGTACAGCCCAGTGGTAAGGCATTGGTGAGGCTCTGGATTCAATTCCCAAGAACTGAGAGAGAGAGAGAGAGAGAGAGAGAGAGAGAGAGAGAGAGAGAGAGGGAAAGGACATTGAATAAAAGACTTGAAGAGACATCTCAAGGAGGAAGGCATGCAGATAGAAAAGAAAGTATAAGAAACAACATTAGCCATTTAGGAAAATACAAATTAAAATTGCAAGGAGATAGTACTATTCACCTATGAGAATGACAAAAACTGATACCACCAAGTGCTGGTAGAACTGTAAAATGATACAGCTCTCTGGAAAACAGTTTTGTTCTTTCTTACACAACTAAATACATGGGTAGTATAAATCCAGCAATTGCTCTATGAGCATTTATACTGGACACGTGAAAATTTACACTTGCAATATATAAATTCATACCTATTATTCATACCTAATATTACCTAAATATTCATAAGCCTGCAGCCATACCACTGTGGCATCCAATCCCATCAGATCAAGAAGCTATGCAGGGTCGGACCTGGTTAGCACTTGGATGGGAGACTGCCTGAGAACACCAGGTGCTATAGGCTTGGGAGACAGACCTGGCAACCCACTTCCAAAATACTATCAACCATTGACGATCCTAGGAATAGTAGAGAAGCACTGACAATTCTGTCCCTCCTGTTGTAGATAGGGTCTCTATGAGTCAGACACCGATTCAAAGGCACCTAACAACAACAACAACAACAACAACAAATATTCATAACAATTTTGTTAATAAAGTAGTCAATTCTAAACTAATCAAAGTGTCTTTGAAGAAGAAATATGCAGCAATAAAAAGGAAAGACTGTTGGAACAAGCACAATGTGATATCTTAAGGGCATTATATTGAATAAAAAAAATTCACAAAATTGCATAGTGCATGCTTGCATCCATATAATGTTCTTCAAATAAAATCATACAGGTGGAGACCAGATTACTGTTTCAAGTAACAAGGATGGGGAGAAGGTAGGTGCGGATATGATTGGGAGCAAAAAGATGACTTTTTTTAGTACTTTTGTATCTTTATAGCAACAGAGGTTATATTAATGTGCAAGTGTGATGAAAGTACTATAAACAAAGATAACATAGACATATGGAAAATAACATGGCACTAGTGTAATCTGAGTAAGTTCTAGGATTTATAGTCAATGGACAAGTAGACATTTTGTGGTTCTGATATTGCACAATGGTTATGCAAATTACCACCATTGGGAGAAACTATGTGATGGGTATATAGACTTCATTCCACAATTTTTTATAACTTTCTATAACTCTATAATTATCTTAAAATTTGAAGGCCTTGGAAAGGGCTTTTGATTGTAAATCACATTCAGAGGACTTTAACAGTAGCTTGACCCACTTCTACTTACCCTAGGCATTAAATAGGTTTTTTTTTCAAATTTATAATCTACCATGTAGAAAATTCTTCCTGCAAATACAAAAAAAGAGAGAAGACACATATCACTTGTTTGACTCATATTTTTTGTGTGCTATCAGAATGGTTGTGAGAGTGTGAGACTTATTCTGTGGAAGATGTAGAATTCAGTATGATATTTTATACCTGTGTACAGCACTTTGTGTCTTTCAAAGCTTTCTTCCTCATCTGATATTGTGTGAACACTGCTATAATAATGTTTACAGCCGTACTACTGTAGCATCAGATCCCATCATATCTCAGAAGCTAAGCAGGGTCAGGCCTGGTTAGTCCTTGGATGGGAGACCGCCTCAGAACACCAGGTACAGTAGGCTTTGGAGAAGGAGCTGGCAACCCACTCCCCAAACAATCAGCCATTGAAAAACCAAGAACCGCAGAGAAGCAGTAACAAAAATAGTAAACAATACTATTTTGCCTGTTGTACATAGGACGCCGACTAAACAACACCTAACAACCACAGAATGTGTTAATTTTTCACATTACAACATGTAATCACATAGGTTAAACATGTAAACCAAGATCACCCAAAAAATTATTTATTATAAAATAAAGGCTAGAAGCCATTTTCATAGTGTCTTCTATTGTACAATGTTTTAAGCTTTTGCATGTTTGATCCTGTCCTTGAATATACAAAATATTTTAATCAAATCCAAGTGTTTATTTTCACATGCTATTGTAGAAAATATGAAACAATGCAGTGAAAATAATTGTCATCATTCTTAGATAATATTGAATAATGCAAGTCACATATGAATGCAAATGTTAAATATGTCTGTAGGTGAACTGTAGAGAATCTTTAAATAATTGTTTTTTGAATATTTAGAAAATAAAGTCATGAGCAGTGGGAAATATCATGACCATTCTAAGAACAATTTGAGAGAAATTGAAATTAATTAACTTCAGATATGTATTACGATCATAATACAATTAAATATCATCAGTTATAATGGTATACTGTAAGAGGGATATTGAAATTAGTAGGAATCTATCCAATGTTAGTCTATGTAGTGCATAGTACAAAGGAGAATCTAATGAGAAAGGACTATATTTGTGAACTTGGATTTGAAGATATTATTTAAGGGTGACATCAAGAATTTTTTAACAGAAATATTTCTTAATAGATTATTATGTCTTTTTTAAAGGAAGGGGGAAGAAATTTGTACTCCACATGACATAATTAGTCCCAATAGAAATATAGTTTCAGTTGAAATAAGAAAGGAAAATTACAAAAATCCAAAAAGATCCCAAACCCAAAAATCCAAAAGGAAGAACTTTGTCAAGTGATATGATTATATTTTGAGGGCTATTAAGGCAGAATTTGGCCTGCAGCTGTGGCATCCGATCCCCTCAGATCTTGGAAGCTAAGCAGGGTCGGGCATGGTTAGTACCTGGATGGGAGACTGCCTGGGAACACCAGAAACTGTAGGCTTGGGAGAAGGACCTGGCAACCCCCTCCCAAAAATCAATCTGCCATTGAAAACCCTATGAACAGCACTGACAATAGTGTTTCGCCTGTTGTACAGAGGGTCGCTATGAGTCGGATACTGACTAGACGGCACCTAACAACAAGGCAGAAATTATTAGGATACTTCCTATGTTTGTAGCATGTAGTTTCATATTTTTAAAAGATTTTACTCCCCACCAAAATGCTTGATTTCACTTCAAATACACTCTTCTTAGAAAGATACTTAAATACATATAAAACATTTATATACATATGTGTAATTTGTGTAAGGGTAAAATTCAGTGGACTAGTGAAATGAGCAGGGAATGTATCTCTCTGGAGGTACAGGGAACAGATTTTTGAAGCTGACGTATTCTAATGGCCATGTTGACAATATGCTATGGAGAGTATATGACTACATTTAAAGAAGGAATTCCTCCTAGACTATTCCCTGAAAAAGGTATTAAAGCAGCTATCCAATTAATTAACAAAATGATAATTAAACAAAGCTATGAATAGTAAGGGGCTGGGATTTAGCTCAGTTGGTACAGTGCTGCACTGCAGCCTCTGAGGACCTGAGTTCAATTCCCAGCACCACAAAGATGGGAGAAGGACCTGGCAATCCACTCCCAAGGCAATCCCGAAACAGTCGGCCATTGAAGACCCTATGAGGGTCGCTATGAGTCGGATACCGACTCGACGGCACCTAACAACAACAACAACAATGAATAGTAAAAGGATACAAATAAATTAATTCCTTTCTCCCACACAGAACTTATGGGTTGTAAAAAGTCCTTTTTAGTCTTTTGTCATTTATTTATTTATTTTTAAGACTGAGTCTCACTATGTAGCCCAGATTGGCCTTGAACTTGTGATCCTCCTGCCTTAGCCTTCCATATTGCTGGAATCACATGCATGTGGGACTATGTCTGACACTCACACAGAAATTTGCAATAAACATTAGTATAAATTTCTTGAGGAAATTTGGTAGCAACAACAGCTTGAAAATGAAAACAGGTCCTCTGGAGTAGATGGAAATTAATGTGTTTTTATATTTCTTCTTTGTACTTTAAAAAATATTTTCCAGATGCCCTACAAATGTTGATCATAACATTTGTGTATTCTAAATAACATGATGACATTGAGAAGAGACAAAAAAATGATACCATGCTAAAATACTGTGACTTGGAACCAGAAATACTGTGAAGATTGAATCCATGGCATTCTGCTGTTGGTGAAAGATAAACAACGTATTGATCATTTCCAGGTCTTACCCATATGTAGATCATAAAGCAGTGGTTGCTTAATAAAGGCTGCTCAGAAAGCAGAACTCCTTCACGTGAAGAGCCATGTTCAGTTCTTACCAGTGGTTGGGATTATCCTGTAGCCTGGATTTGGAAGAAAATGTTGAAGCAGTAATCTACCCATTCACACTAGTGAAAGCAGGTTGGGCCTACTGATGACCATATGTAGCTGACCTCAGGGTGTATAGATAATATCAGCATGCAGCCTCCATACTTAAGTAGATGGAAAACCAACACTGAATGTGTTCAGGTATCAGCCAGTTGCTCCCTGCCTTGTTAGGGAAAAGTAATGCTTCAGGCCATTCCCATTGTCATCTTTTTCTTTGGTTATTTTTGCCCTTTTTGTCATCTTTTTTACTCCAATATTCTTCCTTTTGTCTCCTTTCCTAACATATTCCTATTCTTTTTCAAGTATCCCTTTTTCTCCCTCCTAAATTTACATTCTTCTTCCTCTTTTACTTTTTGTGATTTTTCTTAACTGTATTTTAGTTTACTTATTTTTAAATTTACAAACAAAAATCGTATATACTTATCACGTACATGTACTTTTGAAATATGTATACATTTTGAAATGGCTACATTGACCTAATTAACATATGTATTGTTTCACATATCATTTCTTTTCATGTTTGGTGAGAACATTGAAAATCTATACACCTAGCAATTTTCTAGAATACAATGTATTAACTATAATCACAATATTGTTCAGTACATCTCTTGAGTTGATTCTTCCTAATTGAAATTTTGTTCAACAACTTCTGACTCATCCCCACCTTCCAGCCTCTAGTAACTATCATTCTTCTCTCCTATCATTAACTCTCTGAGTTAAACTTTTTAAGATTCTACCTACAAGTGAGAGTCCTCCTCTTGTCTCCTAACAGATATTCTGAAGAAGCACTATGCATAGAAAAATGACTTAGGATATACAGCCTCAGATTTCTAACTAAGGTTACACTTACATTAATTTTAATAAGAGTGATGATTAACCTATCTGAGACATCTGATCTTCCATTAATCTCCAGGATTGCTATCGTTTACCAGATTAGTGGTATTGTCCTATTCACACTCAATGCCCTGTGAATGTCCATCCAAATTTTGTGCATTTGTTTCAAGGGCATTTCTTTCAGAGATAGAGAACGATCATATTTTAGTAAGATGTATACTGTTGGTTTTAAAGGGAAAAGAGCTTAAAGTTTCTAGCTCTTTCTCTGTCCGCCCCAATTATCACAGCATCCATCACCACCACACTCTACCACCACTACAAGAAAAGTGCTAATTGCATCTATCAAAGGACGCTAATTAGACTACTCTTTGTACTGGGGAATCATTAGCTGGAGGGGTATTCTATATTGGGGAATAGGTGGCTTTTTGTTTCTGGAAACTTTTAATAAATGCAGAATGATAAAATGACTTGGGCTTCTCTTTCTCATTTCTTAAAAACTCTTTCATCTTACCCTCAGTGTCTGTTCCTGTGTCTTTTTCTCTGAACCTCTTTCTTTCTCTGGGTAAGTAAAGCTTAGTTGGTCCCATTGCTCATGTGAGCAACCAAGACAGATTATCCTAAAGATTCTGGCTGCACCCTTTGTCCCCTCCTAAAAATCTTTAAGTTTGAGGGTGTAAACAACAAGGAAAGTGCATTGCCTACCTCTCTTCCACTTCTTGCAGGTTGCCTACGTTTACAGCAATATCTAAGCCATGGGTATGAGAAGTGAAAAAACATGCTGTTCTGCAGCTGCAATGCTGGACTCCAGCCCACTTTGATTAACCAAAAGGAGCTCTCCATTTCTCCTAGTGTAGCTCTTGAAACTTCCATATTTATGCTTGAAGCTTCAGTTTAACAAAAGTACATTTCCTTTGTGAACTTCAAGGTAGATGTAGCTGATTGGTACAAAACAAGACTCAAGAGTTTTCTGGTTCTTCTGGTCAAAAATCCACCTGAATGTCGTTTTGCTAATATCTAAAACAAACTCTTTTTTCTATCTGTGGTATACTCTCTATACTATAACCTTGTTATGTTGGAATCAATTTGAAAAAATTGAAAGAAATTTCTCTGGAAAAGAAGATTGCATCCATAGATACATTATGCATATTACCATTAATTTTTTAAAATAAGAATCTAATAAAGCCAAACTTGCAGTTAAGCAAAGTTGCTACACTCTCAGCTTTTTAGAAAAAAAATTCACATGACTCCAAAAAGAAATAATCCACTGGGCTGATATCAGGACTTTGGTAAAATGTAATTTCTAGAGTTTTACTTATATTCACTGGAGTTTCAGTGTGATCTATGCCCATAAAATGAGGATTGATGTTTAGAATGATGTCCCTGAGGCATTGCCGGTCTGAATCATGAAAGATTCAATTACTTTCAATAAACTGAACTTAACTATCTCAGGAAAGGTGATGAATACAAATTAGAAATATCATCAACAAGCAATACTCAAACACGAAAGTTTTTTTGATTAAGTATCAGGTAACTAGCATTACTGATTTATTGGAAACTGTTTCCTAAGCATTTTAGAAAACGGATATTTATTATATACTGTTCTTTGTTCTTCACATTACTGTGCTACAGGAGCAACAAAATTTGGATTATATAAATCAACCTAGATTCAAAAGATGACTGACTGAAGAGTCCAGATATTTTGCATTAGTCAGTCTGCCTCTCCTCTGACACAACACTTATCTTTTGCTTAAACCTTGAACTCACCTTTTGAAATGAGGCTCCTTTCTTCAGTTTCTCCCTCATACAATCCACCTGTACCACCACTTGATTTTTTTAAACAAAATTAACTTCCTTACTTCTAATTTCTTTAGAAAAAACTACAAGATGCTGTGATCCTGCTTCACCTTCGTATCCAAGCTCATTTAATTCTACCATCTCGTTTCCTAATATGGTACTGACAAATACGATCATTCAATTCCTTCAAACTAGCCATTGAAGATAATCTAGAAATGGATCCTTGTATGCATGAGGATTTAATATGTAATGATGTTTCCATTCAGGGGCAGTAGGAGTCATTATTCAATAAATGATGCTGCCCCAGTGGATGCCATCTGGAAGAAGGGAAGTTATAGACCAGGGCTCAAACCCCTGAAAAATTGGGTTCAGGTTCAGGTGCAGGTTCAATATGTTAAAATTTAGAGGGTTCAGAATCAGGTTGGTTAAGGTTCAAAGTTTTAATCCTATGTGTAGGTAGACAATTACAATTTCTTTCCTTCTTTTTTCAATTTTTATATAGCTAATGATATAAAAATTATTAAAAGCTGAATCTGATCCTTATTTTTAACTGGGTCCAGAAAAAATGTAAATACTTGAACTGAAATAATTTCAGGGTTCAGATTCAAGTTTTGTTTGAAGCCCTGCTATCTACATATAGGATTTAAACCCACACCTGAAATGAACCCTAAACCCCGCCCTCTACATTTTAACATATCGAACATGAAAATGGATACAAACCTGATTTTTAGCAGGTTTGAAGACCTGGTATAGACCCTATCATATCTTATATACAATATAAATTCTAGATGAATTACATGCATAAATGCAAAACCCATAATTAAAATGCTACAAAGGTAAAAATATAATACTATAAATTTAAAAGTTATTATAACACTGAAGGAAAATCTAATTGTTTAAATGTGAAATTGTTAGGTTGTTAGGTGCCATGAAGTTGACCATCAAAGAATTTTCAATGGTTGATTGTCTTTGGATTTTTTTGGGAGTGGGCTGCCACTTCTGTTTCCCATTTTTGTGGTGCTGGGGATCAAACCCAGGACCTCAGAGGGCTCAGAGAGGACCTAAACCCCAGCCCCACTAAATGTGAAATTAGATTGAAGAAAGCACTGAAATGTATTCATAACTTTTTTGCAGTACTGGAGGTTGAACCCAAGACCTCACATATGCATTCCAAAAGCTCTACCACTGAGCTGCACCTGTGGCCCATGTTTTTACTTTTTTGAGACAAGTTCTCATCAAGTAATACAGGCTACCTGTAGCCTTGAACTCTGATCCTCCTGCCTATATTTCTAGAGTCTTTGGGATTATAGGTGTTCATAATCGCTCTTGGTGAAAGTTAAATTTTCCTGGAGAAGGTACCATCAACTATATCAATAGAGAAATAATATCCTTAGGAAAAATATGGACACAATGGAGAGTAGAAAATATAAGAAGTTAAAGACTGATAAGAAACAATGTGAAAGAAGAAATGGAGACAAAATTATTACTTTTAAAGGCATATCATAGAAGAACAAATCAAAATTGCTAGTTGACATGAAGAGATGCTCAAACTTAGTGATAGTAAAGAAGTAAAAACAAACTAGACTAACAATATCATACTTATTTACTAAGGAAGCAAACATTTAAAAATCTAATGCATCTATCTCTATTGCTGTCATAGGAGAAATTGCTAGAATCACTTGTTTATTACTGCTGGAAATGTGAGCTGTCAAAGCTGTTTGTGAAATAAATTAGTAATAACAATTAATAAAATAATGAAACACTTGTGACCACACAATCAAGTAAGGGTAACCTTGTCCTAGGAACTTTATGCAAACGTGTGTGTTTGTGTGTGTACGTGTGTGTATGCAAATGCAGATGCTTCTCTGTGCTTGCATGATTTCAGATTTTTTATAGTGGCAAAAACCTAGAAAATGAATATGTTTGTATTTATTTATGATGGTAGGAACAGAAAGCATATGGAAGAAAATAAGCTGGGTTTTCAAGAGAGGCTTAAGACACCTCCTCTCCCTCCTTACACCTTTATTTAAAATATGGCCACATTCTATTCTCTCTCTCTCTCTCTCTCTCTCTCTCTCTCTCTCTCTCTCTCTCTCTCATTTTTAGCACTTAACACATCATTTCCATATCTATTGCTTTTCCTCTCTGTCTAGATGTAGGTTCCATGAACTAATCTGTCTTGTTCATCATGAAATGTCATTTTGGAGCACCACGACTGCACAAAGCAAGTGCTCAATACATATTTGTTAAATTAAGGAGAAAGCATTTTGGTTTTCATCTTTTTTTTTTTTTTTTTGCATCTTCAGATCTCTCTTCACCCACTGAATGAAGAAGTCCATTGGATGTCAATATATAGGGACTATTTTGAAAAATGGAATAGAATTTTTAAAATTCATAAGTCCATCCCAGGTACTGGGCTATGCCTTATAAATTTCATCTAATTAATGTTCTCTGAAACCTGTATTGTAACTTCCATACAGTCAAAACAAAGTAGCATTAAGTAATTGTTAAGAGTGGAGACAAAATTTGGAGTGTTTATTTGGTTTCCCAATATTTCACATTTACTTTCTACCATACTATCATGGACCTTAGTATTAGTATGCATTGGCTCATTAATTCACACAATGACATAATATTGCATACATAAAGTATTATATATACATATTCATAGTCATATATATATATATATATATACACACACACATGCCTGGAGCCATAGCCCTGTGACATCTGATCCCATCAGATCTTGGAAGCTAAGCAGGGTCAGTCCTGGTTAGTACTTGGATGGGAGACCACCTGGGAACACCAGATACTATAGGCTTGGGAGACAGACCTGTCAACCCACTCCCAAAAATCAATCCACCATTGAAAACCCCATGAACATCAGAGAAGCACTGACAATAGTGTTTTGCCTGTTGTACATAGGGTTGCTACGAGTCGGATACTGACTTGACAGCACCTAAAAATAACAACAACAACAACAACAACAACAACAAATATATATATATATATATATATATATATATATATATATATATATATATGATTAAAGCACAGATCACCCATAATCCATGTTTATATTATGTACTCTGGAGCATGCATGCAACACATTTATTTATTTATTTACTTATTCGTTATGCTACGCAGGAAAAGAACACTTCAAATCTTAAAATCCACTTTCAAGTTTAAAAGTTAATTTTAAAGTTATTATCTTGAAACTCAATTGGATCTATACTTATTTAAATGTCTGCCATCAGCTTTCTGTTATAAGATCCCGTGCAATATCCTTAATCTGTCTAAGCCTCAGTTTCCTTGACGATAAATGCTGATAACACTAAAAATGTACCTCATAGGATAGTTCTGAAGATTAATTAATGCTATTGAAAGTATATCTCTTTTGAGGAATATCCAACAAATATTAACAACTAATATTATTCTTAACACTGTTATATGACAAGCTGGGTACAGTGGGGCATGCCTGTTATCCTAGAGACTCAGGAGACAGAGACAGGAGAAGGGCAGAGGCAGCTTGCATTACTTAGTGAGACCCTGTTTCAAGATCAAAAATAAAAAGGGAGTTGGAAGTGCTACTCAGTGGTAGAGCACTTGCAAAGAATGCACCAGGCCATGGTTTCACTTCCCTAGGACCACAGAAAAACAAAGAGAAAGAAAGAAAGAAAGAAAGAGAGAGAGAGAGAGAGAGAGAGAGAAAGAAAAAAAGGAAACAAACTTTTTTCTGTGGCACCTAGCACTCACCTAAGTGACCTATATGGAACACATGATCAAAAACATAAATAAGAGGACTTGAATTATGTTTTCTTACTGTGAATCTTCCATTCTTTTCCACTGCTTTACTCTAGGGTGTTCTTTGAAGGAACTGTACTGTTTGATTTTTGTACATAGTATTTGGGTGGTTAAAAGTAAGTATTGCCTCTGAATCAGATTGTGGCCTCCAAACTCCCTTTCTTTTCTGGTGAATTAAGGATGAGAGAAGTGTGGGGCTGCTCCGTTGCTTAAGAATATTTGCAGAGTTTAAGAAGTGAATGCTGATATTAGTGATTGTAGTGGACCCTGGGATATTTCATTGTTATCAAATCTGTCAGAGCTAATTCTGCTTTACAGGGCTGAGTGGTGTTGAGTCTCTGTTTGTAGTGACTGACAATGGTAGGTATTAAAACCTGGCATTATGTCCCTTTCTGATCAGGGCTTTTGTAAACAAGAGTTGAGATTCCTGGTTGTTTGGCAATGTGCATTTGGAAGGTCAATCAAAGCATCTGGGCTTTAATTACTCTGGTTCACCAAGCTTCAAATGACATTTGTACTCATTCATTTGAAAAAGGTGTAAACTATGCTTTCTTATAAAAGATAACTTTTGAGTTGGGTGCAGTGGCACATGCCTCTAAACCTAGCGAATTGGGAGGCAGAGGCAGGAGGATCTCAAGTTCGAGACCAGAGGCAGTCTGCATAATTTAGTGAAACCCTGTCTCAAAAAGTAAAAATAAAAAATAATAAAATAATAAAAATAAAAAATGGGCTGGGGTTGCAGCACAGTGGTAGAGCACTTGCAAAGCATGCAAGCACAAGGTCCTTGGTTCAATGTCCAGTACCACAAAAAAAAAAAAAAACCTTTTAGCTATGCTTATTAAAATAAAAGCATATTTTCTCTAATATATCGACTCATGGGTTAATGTTCCATCATCATCATAGAAGTTTATTATATACTGATGGTTGATTTTTCTTGGATGAATCTGCTCTTTGAAGGATGATAAAAACATTAGTAAAAAGTGGTCAAAATCATGTATTCACAAGATTACACACAATGAATTTATAAAACCTCATGAATTGATTATAACTAGGATATTTCTACAGTTATTTCACTTTTTTCCAAATTCAGCTTCTTTTTCAAAATACTAATTGTTGATTTATATTGAGAAGAGCTATAAAAATAAAGATTAACTTTAAAGCATCTTGGGTGGGTTAGTTGTGTACAATAATCACTGGGGTTCTCACACTTCTTGATTTCCCCAAACTTTTCTACAAGCCAGCGAGAGAACGTGTTTGTTCCTAAGGAGTGACATAAAGATCACAGGTCCTGTGTTATTGTAGAGTGGTTCCTTCCCTTTTCTCACTGGTGGAATTTTAAGAAGGCTTAATGATCTAATGAAGATTGCTGATATTTTGAAAACAGTCAATGAAGAATATTAACCCCCACCAGTCCTCTTGCCATCAGCATAATAATCTACATTTTAGAATGTGATAAAATGAAAAGTAAGCCCCCAAAATCTGCATAGCCCAAATAATATCCACATCCTATTCACTGGAACCTATGAGCATTTTAGCTTACATAGTCAAAGGGATATTGCATATGTGACTAAACCAATGATCTTTATATAGAGTAACAATCTTGAACTATTAGTTCAGCACAATATAATCATAAAATTTTTAATAAAAGGGAAGCATCAGGATAAAAATCAGAAACACAGATATGAAGATGCATCCGATGGATGAATGACTGAACAAGGCATTTTGAATGCTCTAAGAATACAAGTGGAAGAAAATGAATTTCTCCCTGAAGGCTTCAGAAAATACATAGCCCTGAAGACCTTTGATTTTCTGACCCTAGAAACGTAAAAATAATAAAATTATGTTGCTAAATGCCTTTAAAGTTATGGTAATTTGTTAAAGCAGCTGTAAAAACCATTCATAATACTGTATAAACAGCATTCAATAAAGGTATTATGAAAAGATATGCAAGTATTAAATCTACCAGTGGATCATCCTTCTTACTACAGATGCTTCTAATTTGGGGGAATTTATCTTCCTTTCTTTCTGTAAAATTATAGTTCCATATGAGTAAGTGTACTTTTAATGACAAGCAATAGAAAACTCTAGTTCATTAGACCCCAAATTAAATGAATTATAAAATAATAAGAAAGCTTGGTGGAAACCAAGAATGAGCTTTAAAACTAAATAACTGGAAAAACGTGTCCAACTCCTCTGGGGGAGTCTCCTACAGGGATTTGTGAGTTAAACAAGAGTATTCAAGTGATCATGATCCAGGTTCGAATAATTCTTTGTCTCTGTGTTTCTCACATCAAAATATTAAAACTCCTGATTGACATAAGTAGGGCTACACGTCCTTCTCTGGATCTGTTTGTCACGTTGTTGTTGTTAGGTGCTATGGAGTCGGGTCTGACTCACAGAGATCCTCATAGTGTTTTCAATAGCTGATTGTTTTGGGATTGTTTCTGGGAATGGATTGCCGTATCCTTCCTCCATTTTTTTATGGTGCTAGAGATTGAACCTGGGTCCTCATAGAGTGAGAACTCTACTAACTGAGCTAAACCTCAGGCCCTCTGTTTGTCATAATTGATTAAATAAAATGTCCCATATTATTAACAATATGGTTTATGGAGGGTCATCTCTTTGGATTGTAGATCATTTTCTGAGAAGGGGGTCCATGTGTGCTGAGCAATGATTCTGAGAGTTGACCACCCACAGAGTTTATGATACCATGGATATTGCTGGATCCACTTGTTTCTTCACTGTAGTACAGATTATAGAGGTTAAAGTGAAAAATCTCATTTTAAACTCAATTACAAAGGAAAATCCATATTATAACCTGGTAAATAAATAAGAAAATACTGCACATTAACTACAAAATATTGACTAGGTAATAAAAAATTGATTAGTCAATAAAGCACAATAACATAATTATAAATAAAAGAGATTTTAGAAAGGAATACAGGCTTTATACACCTATCACTGGCATTGGTGAAGAGAGTCCAGTGTGGAAACAAATTGAACAAATAGAGATAATATAAAACATAGTTAACAAACTAGGTCACATGATTCTATTAAATACTTGCTGGTTTCTATATATCCAGAAAAGGCTATCTCAGTTGTTGTACATTGTGCTGTGTTCTTTTTAAGGTTAACCCTGGTATCTTGGAATGAGATGACATGGATTAGGTTCCTTTCTCTCCTGTCAATAAGCTAGCTGACTTTGGGCAAGTCATTTAACCTCTCAATGTATGATTTTTTTAAATGTATATAATGGGAAGATAATGCTACAAAGCACTGTTAGAAGAATTTCTAATTTTGGTGGCTTAGAATTAGAAAATGCCTACTATATAGTAGGCATAGTGTAGACATGACATTATATTTTCCCTTCCCTCACTGTGAGAGAAAGTAAGAAAATATATGTAATAGAAAAGCATCCATGCTGTGTATATAGGAATGAGGAATTTCCTTGAAAGATGAGTCTTTTCTTTAGCTTCTCTATGCTAATACATGGGCTGGGATTTAGCTCAGTTGGTAAAGTGCTGCGCTGCAGTCTCTGGGGTCCCGAGTTCAATTCCCAGCACCGCAAAAATTGGGAGAAGGACCTGGCAATCCACTCCCAAGGCAATCCCGAAACAGTCAGCCATTGAAAACCCTATGAGGGTCACTATGAGTTGGATACCAACTTGACGGCACCTAACAACAACAACATATCTAATACATATCTTTTTCACCTTTCAGAAAATGTATTTAAAATCATAAATAAGTTATATACTCAAAAATATATGGATTTATTTGTTGGGGTTGTCTGCTTCTAAAAATCACATTGGTGCTTAATATCCTATTTAAATATGCCCTTTATTGTTACTGCTGGGCTCTTTCATGTATCTAAGGTGACTTAATTTATACAAACATGCAAAAGCTCAGTATCTATGAAAGGACCCCTGGGAAAATGTTCATAAAATAAGGATGCTGAACGTATAGGGTGCTGAAAAGTGAATGAGAGATGGGCAATACTATTGATACTTAGTCTTTTTGGTATAGTCAGTTTGGTGTAATTGTGCAGATTAGCTTAACAGGATAAACTTTTATGTGGAAGATGCCTCAGCCCAGTGCATTAGTTTAAGTCAAGCTCTGGAGCTCCTGTGCCTAGCTGCAGATCTCTAATGATGCATGCAGGGGCTGAGGTATAACTCAGTTGGCAGGGTGCTGTTCCATACTCACTGAGAGTCTAGGTTCTATCCTCAGAACCACAATAGGGGAAAGATGTGGTAATCCACTCTCAAAACAATCCTGAAAACAATTAGCCATTGCAAACCCTGTCTAAACTGGACCTGCCTCTACTGTACCAAACAACAACAAGGATGGATGCTGGGGGTGGGATTTTTGAGCTAGTTCATTGGCTTCTTGGTACCATGTTTCTTCTTCAGCAAAAGAAAGGTCATAGATCTTTCCTTCTCAATTTATTTAATAAGACTAAATGAGTAAAAATTTTAGGCACTTGGAATAGTGCAATACATATGGTAACTGTTTCATAAGCAGTCTCTTAAGATAGCAACATTTTAAACATGTTGATATTTAGGATTATAATGATCATTTCAATGCATCTTACTCAAATAATTCAGAATTCTTAGGTCTCTTTAGGCAATTAATAATTCTAGTATAATCAGAAAATGAACAATATGTATTCATTTATTTTCCCCCACCCCCAGCCCCATGCTTAACAATACTACATTCTCATTGTGAAGTTTCTTGAACTTTATTTAGATCACTTGAATCACCAATCAAATGGATAATGGCCTGAAATTTAAAATTTTTACTGTCTCTAAGCACCTATGAAACTCCAGTTTTTTCATTTCTAAACAGAACACAATTTTACTTCCTCGTAGATTTTAAATGTCTGCAAAAATCTAGGCAGTATCTTTGGTTATGGTTGTGGTTGTTTTGAAATATCAAAAAACCTACAGAATTATATAAGATTAGAGAATGATGGATTAAGTGAATAAGAAAGAAACTCTATATTATTTAAATAGTGTGATCAATTTGTGATTAGTATGTGATATATTTGAGAATTTGATGGCTAATTTTGAGTTTATTCATATGCAAATTTAACAAAATTCAAGGAAACTAGCAAAGTATTTAATAGAATCATGTGACCTAGTTTGCTAACTATGTTTTATATCATCTCTATTTGTTTGATTTGTGTACACACTGGACTCTCTTCTCCAATGCCACTGACAATCTCAACCTCTACTGCTGCCCTGGAAAGCAAATTTACTCTGTAAAAACAAATGTAACTTACCTGCATGCTTCATTTGCTGATATGAACTCCATGAGAAATTTATGAGGTCCGTCCACACTAACTGGTGCCTCACTCTACCTTTTGACATCCAACAGCCTCTCAAATAAATGTGAAACGTAAGTTACCTAAGGAAGTAAAAAGCAATAAGTCAGAATAAATTTAAAAATTTGGATTTTTGGTTATGGAAATCAAATTAAATATTTATAAAAATAGTTGATATTCTTTCTTACTTTATAAGAATAGTTAAATATAGGGAATATATTATAAATAGTGAAATACATATAAATGGAGAGAGAGCACTCGACAAAATCAAGTTGATGTATTTTAACTTCAAACAAAATTCAGGAATAGATGTCAAATTTAGTTTTAAGGCTGAAGGAATTTATGTACAAGTTTGTGAGCAATCACCAGGCCTGTTGATAGTGAAAGAAGGTAATACAAACTGAATATCCACATAATATCCCCAATAGCAGCCCCAATGTGCAAATATTTTGGACATATATATCATAAACAATATGTTTCCATTTTTGGAGTTCTATTAAATAATGCATTTAATTTTAGTGCAAAACTTTAGATACTAAATATAAACACCAATATCACATTTCTTTTCTAATAATAATTCAAAATTTTGGATAAGCTTAGAGATAATAAAGCAATGTTTTATTGAGTAAGCTTCCTTAGGAGATAATACATCAATATCTTTGCCAATAACTGAAATTTACTTTCCACCAGCCATGGCCTCATACACCTATAATCCCAGTGACTTTGGAGGCAGAGGCAGGATGATCACAAGTTCAAGGCCAGAGGCAGCCTGTGTAAATTAGAGAGACCCTGTCTCAAAATAAGAATTTAAAAAAGGAGGAGAGAGCTGGGGTGCAGCTTGCCCCAGTACTGTGATAGTAATAATAATAATAATAATAATAATAATAATAATAATAGATAATTAAAAATAAAATTTGCTTTCTGATTTTGATTGAGTTCTAGCTGCATATTTTACAAAAGACTTGAAATAGTTTATGACATTCTCTGTGTCTTCTTTCTATCACTTCCTCTAGTATTATCTTCCTTCCTTCTTTCCTTCCTTCCCTCAGTTCTTCCTTATTTTTCTTCATGGAAAAGCTACTATCTGACAAGCATTAACCAAAGGCCCAAGGGCAGATTATAAACAATATGCAATCCTTGACCTCAAGAAGTTTATAGAAAAATAATAACTTGAGATTTAATCTCAAATGTATTCTGATTTAAAGAAATGGCATAACTTTTAGTATGAATCTCTATTGGTTGTTAATTTTTCCGCTGATTCCTCCAGGTTACATTACCAGGTTGTTCCTCCACTGCATATCATTTTGCATGATTATAATTACTTCACATAACTGCTTTCCTTCATTTTGTTTTCTTACATAATGTTGTGTTAGTTTTCTGGGGCTTCTTTAACAAAGTACCAAAAGAAGACTGGGTTAAAACCACAGAAATTTATTCTCTCACCAATCTAGAAGGTAGAATCCAAAAACCAAGGAGTCAGCAGGGCCGTCTTCCCCCTGAGACTCTGGTTGAATCCTTACTAGCCTCTGCCTAACTTCTAGTGGTAGCAATTAATCCTTGAGTTCCCTTGACTTGAAGATACTCCAATTCCTGCCTTTATTATTACAAAAAAGTTCTTATGTCTTTCTTTCCACTTATAAGGGCATTTGCACTAATGGTTAGTGGCCTACGTTCTTCAATTATGACCTCAGTTTAAATAATTTTATCTGCAACAATGCTATTACCAAATAAGGAAACATTCTGAGATTCTATGGATAAAACTTTAACTTCTATTTTATAGACACAATTCATCTCACAGCAGGTGTGGACATAGTTAATATTAAATATAGTTAATATTATTAAAATATATATACTGATAAGGAGTCTAGTTGGGTCTCCATGGCTGTCTTAGAAGTCACATGTTTGACATCACAATAAAGACTTGAAAGCAACATGCAGTTTTCTCTGGATCTACTTTGCATCTAGACTAAAGATAATTATAAATAGATGTGAGATGGTCTTAGTATTTGTGCCACTAAACCTATCATGCATTGAAACCTAACCCCCAAGGTAAGGATATGAGAAGGGTCTCTAGGAGGTAATTGTATTGTCACCCTTATAAAAGAGGTATAAGTTTATTAGCCCTATTTTTCTCTTCCAAAACAGAAAGACATTAGAAGATACCATCTATGAGGAACAGGCCCTCACTCAGCATTGAATCTGCTGGCACCTTGATGTTAGAATTTCCAATCTCCAGAACTGTAAATGATACATTTCTAATGTTTATAAATTACCCAATCTCAAGTATTTTATTATAGCCACTAAAATGGACTAAGACAGAAATGTACTTAATCCATACATGTGTTTTATCTTATACCCTCTACTTTTAGGAAAATGTATTTATTTGCCTGGGTCTTACCCTGCAAATATTATTTTGAGAGTTTATTTGTTTCAAAAAACTTGAAAACATGTGGACACAGAGGAGATATATAAAATTGGTACAAAACTTTCCCCCAGTACAACAAAGAAATATCCTACGTTCCAGTTTGATAATCATCCCATGTTTACTCAAACCTTTGCAGTAGTTGTAAAGCTATGTTTAGAGCAGAGTGGGGGGGGGACACTTGTTGACTATCCCACATGTGAAAGGAAGTTATACATTACTTCATGTAATCCCTGCATTTGCCTAGGTGAGAACCTCCATGGCCCCCAGGGCTGGGGATGTAGAAACGGTCTGAGGTAGTTTAAGTAAATTTCTCTTTGTGTCAAAACTAGAAAGGGGCAGAGTCATGATTTGAACCCATGAAACATCTACCTGCCTGAAAATCATTGTTTTTTCCACAATGTTTACTTCTTTTCTAATAATGCAGACACAAAATATAAAACAACTGCAAATATGTTAATTAAAATACATGGTAGATAAGTAGCAAGATGAAAAATAACACTTTAGGACCATAGTATGGACTGTGTGCTAACTGTCCCACTCATGATAAAAACCAATGCCAAGAGGAAGGACAAAGAGAAGTTACTATTAATGCCTCAGTAAAAAGGGTATGATCATGTAAAAACTTAAGTGTACTTTCAAGAAATACAATTATCTTTTGCTTACAGCTATTGCACCGTGGTGTCCAATCCTGTCAGATCTGGGAAGCTAAGAAGGATTGGGTCTAGTTAGTACTTGGATAGGAGACCACCTGGGAGCACCAGGTGCTATAGGCTTGGGAGAAGGACACATCAACCCACTCCCAAAAAACAATTTGCCACTGAACACCCGATGAATAACAGAGAAACAGTAACAATAGTGTTTCACCTGTTGTATGTAGGTCACTATGAGTCAGATACTGATTTGACAGTACCTAACAACATAATCCCCCACACGTCTGTCAGTTTGCTGCACTGTGGGGACTTGTGTGTTGCGATGAGGCTGAGAGCTCTGCCACTGTAACCTTGGACATGAGCAAGGTTACCCATGGTGGACAGGTTTGCAGCTGAGCTTCCAGACTAAGACAGACTAGGGAGTAGGACCTGGCGAGCCACTCCCGAAAAAACTAGCCATTGAAAACCCTATGGATAGCAAAGAAACACTGTCAGATATAGTGCCAGAAAATGAGGCCCCCAGGTTGGAAGGGACTCAAAAGACTACTGGGGAAGAGTTGCCTCCTCAAAGCAGAGTCTACCGGGATGAAGTAAATGGAGTAAAGCCCCAGGGTGCTCAACTTGCTGATGTGGCACAACTCAAAATGAGGAGAAACAACTGTAAACATCCATTAATAATTGGAACATGGAACATACGTAGCATGAAACTAGGAAAATTAGAAATTGTTAAAAGAGAAATGGAGCGCATAAACATTGACATTCTAGGAATCAGTGAGATAAAATGGACCGGCATAGGCCATTTTGAGTCAGACAATCATATGGCCTACTATGCTGGGAATAATAAACTAAAGAGAAATGGGGTTGCATTCATCAACAAAAAAGACATTTCAAGATCTGTCATGGAATACAATGTTGTCAGTGATAGAATAATATCCATATGCCTACAAGGAAGGCCAGTTAATATGACTATTATTCAAATTTATGCACCCACCACTAAGGCCACAAAGGAAGAAAGGGAAGACTTCTATCAGCTTCTGCAATCTGAAATAGATCAAACATGCAATCAAGACATATAATCACTGGTGACTGGAATGCAAAGGTTGGAAACAAAGAAGAAGGCTCAGTAGTTGGAAAATATGGTCTTGGTGACAGAAATGAAGCTGGAGATTTCATGATAGAATTTTGTCAGACCAATGACCTTTTCATTACAAATACATTTTTTCAACATCATAAATGGAGACTATACACATGGACTTCACCAGATGGAACATACAGGAAACAAATTGACTATATATGTGGAAAGAGACGATGGAAAAGCTCTGCACAAAATGTCAAAACAAGACCAGTTGCTGACTGTGGATCAGACCATCAACTAGTCATATGGAAGTTCAAACTAAAGCTGAAGAAAATTAGAACAAATATACGAGAGCCACAGTATGACCTTGAGTATATCCCACCTGAGTTCAGAGACTACCTCAAAAATAGGTTTAATACATTAGACACAAATGATAGGAGACCAGAAGAGGTGTGGCATGACATAAAAGATATCATTCAAGAAGGAAGCAAAAAGTTCTTAAAATGACAAGAAAAAAAGAACAGACCAAATTACATGTCAAAAGAGACACAGGACTTTGCCCTCGAATGTTGAGCAGCTAAAGCAAAAGGAAGACATGATGAAGTTAAGGAACTAAACAGAAGATTTCAGAAGGCAGCTCGAGAAGACAAAAACAAATATTATAATGACATGTGCAAGGAACTGGAGGCAGAAAACCAAAAGGGAAGAACACGCTCTGTGTTTCTCAAGCTTAAGGACGTGAAGAAAAAATTCAAGCCTCGAGTGGCAGTAGTAAAAGATTCTGCAGGGAAAATATTAAATGATGCAGGAAACATCAAAAGAAGATGGGAAGAATACACAGAGTCATTATACAAGAAAGAATTGGTAGATGACCAACCATTCCAACAGGTTGCATATGAAGAGGAACCAATGGTGTTGAAGGACGAAGTGGAAGCTGCCTTGAAAGAACTGGTGAAAGACAAGGCTCCAGGAATTGATGGGATACCAATAGAGTTGTTTCCACAGACAGATGGAGCACTGGAGGTGTTAACATGTTTATGCCAACAGATTTGGAAAACAGCTACTTGGTCAACTGACTGGAAGAGATCCATATTTGTGCCTATTCCGAAAAAAGGGGATCCAACTGAATGTGCAAACTATTGGACAATATCATTAATATTGCACACAAGCAAAATTCTACTAAAGATCATTCAGAAGTGACTGCAGCATTATATAGACAGGGAATTACCAGAAAATCAAGCGGGTTTCAGAAGAGGGT